>JADRCH010007664.1:5889217-6080503 GCA_019843965.1 Rhynchomys soricoides | reverse complement strand
CCCTTGATCACTAATTGAGAAAGTGCCTTACACCTGGATCTCATGGAGGCATTTTTCTCAACTAGTGATCAAGGGGGGAGGACCCCTTGTGGGTGGTACCATCCCTGGGCTGGTAGTCTTGCATTCTATAAAAAGCAAGCTGAGCCAGGAGAAACAAGCCAGTAAGAAACATCCCTCCATGGCCTCTGCATCAGCTCCTGCTTCCTAACCTGCTTGAGTTCCAGTCCTGACTTCCTTTAGTAATGAACAGCAATGAGGAAATCTAAGCTGAATAAACCCTTTCCTCTCCATCTTGCATCTTGGTCATGATGTTTGTGCAGGAATAGAAACCCTGACTAAGACAGATGTGTACTGAGTTCAATTTATTACTAATAACGATCTAACTTTAAATTAATAATTGAAGAAAAAAGTTTTGAAAGTGTAATAGACATTGGAGCTGATGTACTCGCTCACCTCCAAGGGATTGGTTATTCCATTAATCCAAAACAAAGGTCAAACTTAAGGTTTGTGAAAGGGTAGTGAAACTAGGGACTTAAGAAGGCATTAGAACCTGGCTTGCTTACTCTAGCTGCTGTTCCAGGAAATGCATATAGAATATTATGGATTTGGAATATTGTTTTTATACTGTTCTTTTGCATCCTGAGGATCGTAAAGGGTTTGCTCTTAGTGAGCTTTCTTGTAGTTTTAAAGAACCCATGAAGTGATATTATTGGAAAGTTTTGTTTCAAGGAATGGCTAATAACCTTACATTATGTAAAAGAAAATGTTTCTGCTTCAATACAAGAAGTTAAGACTTTGAAACTTTTGGTGTATATTACTCATTGTATGCAGGGTATTTTATTAGCTGATCCCTCTGATGGAGTTTTACTACAAGTCTTTGCTCTTCTTATACAATGAGTCTTAAAATTTTGGAGTGGTTGTTGCTCCAGTAAAGATTCAAGGGCAATATCTTTTTCAATATTTGGGGCCTCAGTTATATCCTAAACAAATTGTGGCACAGAAAATTTGAATAAGAAAAGATAGTTTGCTTTTAATGATTTTCAAATGCTTCTAGGAGATGCTAATTGGCTAAGACCTTACCTTAAGCTCACCATAGCCTCTCACTTAAGCCTCTGTTTGATATTCTCAAGTGGGATGCAAATTAACTGGTGAGGGATATATAGTTTTGCAGAAAGTAGAGGAAGCTATTAGTCAACAGCAGATACATTGTCAATTGTTGGCTATTTGCGTTATTGCGATTCATGTGTCCACAGCAGTTCTTTGGCAAAAGGGACCATAAATGTAGACTCATCTCTCTTAATCTCCAAGTAAAGTTTGAGCACCCTATTATGAAGCTGTTGCTGTGTTAATACAGAATTGTAGGATAGAATCGTGAAAGTATTTTAGAAAAGAACCCGATGAAACATTTATTCCTTATTCCAAACAGCAATTAAATTGGTTATTGCAGAATACTGATATTTGGCCTATTTCGTGGCAAACACTTTAGGCAAAATTGATAATCATTATCCAAAGATAAGATGTTAGAATTTGCCTCTATACATGCTTTTGTATTTCCTGTATGTTTACACATGCAGCCCATAGACAATGTACTTACTGTATTTACAGATGGCTCATCTAATGGGAAAGCAGCATATGTAATTGGATCACATGTTCATTCTCTTTGAGGTTTTTTTCCCACTTCAGCACAGATAATTGAATTACGTGTTGTAGCCACTGTTTATGAAATGTTGAAAAATCAAGCTTATAATTTGTATACTGATAGCCCATTTATAGCTCAGGGTTTACAATTGTTCCCTTTTTAGATATTGCTAATTCTCAAAATTTGCAATTATTTATGCAAATACAGCTTCATTTAAAAACATGTACTGTTCTTTACTTTACAGGACATTTAAAATCTCATACAGGACTGCCTGGATCCCTTAGTGAGTAGATTTGTATACCAGGCAGACTATACGCCTTACAGGAACAATTGGCCATACAATCTCATTCTTTACATCATCCAAATAGTAATAGTTTGAGACAACAATTTGATATTTTTAGAGAATGTGCACATCAAATTGTAAAGACTTGTTTTCAATATCTACCTGTACCACATGTTGTTAATCCTTGAAGACTTATACCTAATCAATTATTGCAAATGATTGGTGCTCATATTTCTGATTTTAGAAGATTAAAATATGTACATGTGACTTGACACCTTTACAGGCTTTCTAGTTGCAACTTCTTTAACAGGGAAAGCAACTAAAAATGTAATTAATCATTGCCTTCATTGTTTTTCTATGCTTGGTGTTCCAAATCAGATTAAAACAGATAATGGAACTGGCTATTACATTCAAGCATTTGAGATGTTTTTTAGACAATTTAACAATACCCATATTACTGTAATTCCTTATTATCCTAAAGGACAAGGTGTTGTGAAACAGGTCCATGGAACTTTAAAACAATATCTTCATAAAGAATAAAAAAGGGGGAATTATATCCCCATATACCCCAAAATTATTTAAATCATGCTTTTAATTTTAAAATTTTAAAATTTAGATGCCAAGGAACTCTCTGCTGAGTGTCTATGGCACCCTACAACTAGGCATACTTATGCCTAGGTGAAATGGAAGGATCCACTTACTGGCATATGGCACAATCCCAATCAGGTATTGAATATGGGGAAGAGGGCATGTTTGTTTTTTTTTCCACAAGATGCTTCAGGAGCATGCTAGCTGCCAGGGTGATTGGTATGACATGCTGATGCTGGGACAAAGAATGATGCTGACCTGTGAGCTTGCTGAGTGCCCTGACAATTGTGACAGGAAAGCTCTTTTATATGTATGTTCCTGACCCACCTTTGCTTGCCTATATCCCTGATCGGACAAGCTTCCTTGCTTCAAGTTTTTATAACTTTTGGGACAGAGAACATAGAGACTGTGGAAACTGACTTAGAAAAAATTAATCAAAAGGAGAAGTTATAATGACTCTTCTCTTTCCTTTAATGTGACTAGTTATTCTGACTTAATCATGGACTGGTCTAGAAATCAATCCAATATTGGAAAATTAAGAAATGACAGTCTTCATTTGGAAGGCTGGTTCTGGACATTTTCAGAGACATATTTGGAAGTTAGTTGCAGTTATTTATGAAGTTACATTTGCAGTGGATAAAATTGGACAGAATCTGGATTTTGAACAAGTGGTAGTGCATGTATTTAAGCTCCTAATCTTTTATTCCTTCAATAGGGAGGACTATGTACAGCCGCCCATGAAGAATGTTACTTTTACATCCATCATTCAGGAATACTAAAGGATTCTATGGCTAAAGTTCGAGTAGGACTAACCAAAAGGAAAAGAGAAAAAGAACAGAAATAGAGATTGCTTGAATCCTGATTCTCCACTTCCCCATGGCTTTACAACTTTAATTTCTACACTGCTTCGACCATTAATTATAATTTTGTTGCTTTTAACTTTTGGACCTTGTAGCTTAAACATATTGGTTGCCTTTACACAGGATCGCTTTCAGCAAGCTCAGCTATTCACCATGGCAGTTATTGATCGCTATGAAGAAATGGATTGAGTGCATATTCATATGTCCTTCTTGGTTTTGGTCTGAATGGGAAAGAGTTTGCATTTGAAGGCCAGTAGCCAGGGACAGGTAAGAGTGTTCTTGAACTCCTATCGACCTAAGATAAGAGACATATATCAAAAGCTATGTTTGATCTCCATGATGGGTAAGAAGGAACAATATACACTGACCTAAGACAGGCACATCCACCTAGCCACTCTTTACCCTAGACAGGAGTATGAAAAACAAGTAAATCTTGTGCCCCCATCCAGCTCATCTTTAAAAAACAAAAAAAGGGGGGAATTGTGCTCTTCCCCTAGCCTTGAGTAGGTTAAACAAACCCAAGATGGTTTTATAACCTAACTGGAGTTGTCCAGCCTTGCTGCATTTGCAATTTACTACTGGAGCCTTGTGGAGTTGACCACCTGCTGAGCTTGCTTTGCAACTCAATCCAGCTGAAACAAAGGACGGACGGGGTCTGTGGGCTTTTCCTATATATAAATGCAGTATGGAATATTAAATTTTGAGCCTTGATCCAAACCTTTATCTAGGCTTCATTCTTTTTTCATACACTGTCCCTTTTTCATTTCCAGCCTTCCTTTCAAGTAGACCCAGTTCATCCATGGCTGCTGGACAGCTACAAGTGACCAGGAAAAACAATAAGTAAGAAGGGATGGCTGGGCAGTGGTGGCGCATGCCTTTAATCCCAGCACTTGGGAGGCATAGGCAGGTGGATTTCTGAGTTCAAGGTCAGCCTGATCTACAGAGTGAATTCCAGGACAGCCAAGGCTATACAGAGAAACCCTGTCTCGAAAAACCAAAAAAAAAAAAAAGCCATTATAGCTGGGAAATAAGTTTGAATACCTCCAAACCTGCCTAATCTAGGCTTATAGATTGTAAATAAAATACCTAGATTATGTATTTTATATAGGTTAGTTTTTCACCGCATCTTTTTTCAAAGTAATGGAAAGTTATCAACACATGTGTAATTAAAAAAACTATAGCAACTGAATTCAGACAGTATTACTGATTGCCAATTTCTTTTAGAAAGGAATGTTTTGATTACACACAGCACAAGGAAAGGAACTATCACCTGCTGAAATCAAGGGACTATGGAGTGGTTAGTAGAGCAAGGTTGTTACTTTTAGCTTTGATCATGTGCTCACAAATAGAAATAAAAAATTAAATTATGGGCATTTTCTCTTTAGTTGATACCAACGTATTTTTTTCTTCCTTCCTATTTCTACTTATATAGCAAGGTATACTGACTTTAGGCCATAGTATGCAGATATTTTTAAGCATACTTTCTAACATATGTATGTTGGGGATAATGGTGACTGATGCAGAATGACTCCATCATTTTGGGAGGAAAATGATAGACTATTTCAGTTATGTACATGATAACTATATCATGTTAGGCAGAGGTGAACCCTACTTTCTTTGGAGTTTAAATGTAACTTTAAATGATGTAAATCTGAATTGTAAGGCTCAGTCAATAGAAGCACATGCTTTATAAGTGCAATGACCTTAATTCAGTCCCCAGAACATATAACCATAGGCTTTCTGGCTAGGTAGGCTAATTGGGGAGCCCCATCTCAGCAAGACACCTTGTAAAATATATATGTGGAAAGCTTCTGAGGAATGATATGTAAAGTTGTCCTCCATCTTCTACAAGCATGAGTACTCAGTTCACACATGTACTCCCTTATACATACACATTGTGATGGTTAATGCTGACAACTTGATAGGATTTAGAATCACCTCTGATAATCTCTGGGCATATTTGTGAGGATATTCTAGATTAGATGGAAGTGGGGATACCCACCCTTCCACCCTAACCATGAGCATCATCATTTTGTGTGCTAAGAATCAGGACTGATTATAAAAGAATGAGCAATATTAATAATTATCTGATTCCTGACTACAGACATGTGACTTGATATTGCAAGCTCTTATACCATGACTCTCCTGAAGCAATGGACTGTATCTTCAAACTATGAGCAAAATTATTCTTTCAGCTACTGCTCCGGCACCATGCCTATTTGCTTGATGTCATGCTCTCTACCATGATGGTTATGGACTAACCCCCTGAAACCAAAAGCAAGTTTCCAATTAACTGCTGCTTCTATAAATTTCCTTGGCCATAGTGTCTCTTCACAGCAATTGAATAGTAACTAAGACAACAATGAAGTCATAAAGACACGGCAGCTATGCATAACCACAGAAAGCTGCTATGTAGATGAAATTCTCCAAGTAGTTTGATTTTACTTAGTCATTAAAAATATACAAATATGCATAAAAGAGCCATTTTCCTAAACATAGAACAAAGCTTGGATATTAACTTCCAATACTGCTCAAGGGTATCATAATTACTACAAAATCTTGTTATACATTAGTGTGTCAGGCTAGCATATATTTTCAATGATATAGTTTAGTATATCTTCATATGTTAATACTTTATGATTATGGCTTGTTATTTTTTACCCTGTTATCCTTTGGAAGTGAACTGTCTATGTCTTTTATGCTCCCTTCTAAATGGTGGATATTTTATCACATTATTTTGGGATGGCAAGATGACTCACTGATCAAGGAGTCTGCTGCAATGTCTTCCTTAGGACTCATATTATGGAAGGAAAGAACTAACTTGAAAATGTTGTCCTCTGCTATCTAATCACTTGTGCCCCAACACTCTTCCAAATAAATAAAAATCATATTTTATATTGAACTTTTTGGTGGGACAGAATAGTTTGTTTTACAGTAATTGGTTTCATTTTAATAGTAAATATTTTAATGTCAGAAAACATACAGACATATTTTCTAGATTCTTGATCATGTTTTACTGCGCATTGATACACTACATGGTTTATTTTAATAACCTTGTATGTTCTCTCTCTCTCTCTCTCTCTCTCTCTCTCTGTCTGTGTGTGTGTGTTTGTGTGTCTGTGTGTGTACTTATGGGGTAGGTAATTCCAGTGGAAATCTAGAACATGAGAAATGACTTAGAAGTAAAAAGACAACAAATTAAATTTTAATCTTCTTGGTTTCTTTGTTTATTCAACCCATTCAGTCTCACTATCTGATTTTCCTGAGTGATACCCCATTGCTTTACAATGGACCTGGATCATTTCTGCTTCATTTTCAGGATCCTGACTTTCAGCTCTTGGTCGAGTTTTACGAAGTTTGATGCCTTTTCTTATTGCTTCCATCAATTCTTTCCTTGCTTTGGTCATTATTGGCAGGATTGAAAGGTTTTGCATGATACTGGCATATGCTGACCCTATTGCATACTGGCTTATTGCTAGATCTCTGTGGCTTGAAATAGATGATTTCATAGCAGATAGTGATGACTGTAGAGTGGAAATGTTTTTTTTAAGGTGAAACTTGATAGGTTTGCTTGTGGTCGATGTAATTGTCCTTCTGAATGTGCCACAGGTAATCTTGACTGTGCCTCAATAAGTTTTGTTAAGTGACTCACGGAACGCTTTGGTAATGGATTTAAAAATATTTGTGGTTTGAGTCTTGGTGAGGCAGGTACTGAAAAAGAATGACAAGGTACCCTGTAAGATGTTGGTAACTGGGCACTAGAAGTCCTTGATGTATTTGCAATTGGATTTTGTGGTAGTGATCCATGTGCAGATTTTGATTTGGATGGCGATATTGGTGACTTTGGAAAAGAAGATGTTATGTGTTGTGCTTTCACAGCTAAGGAAGAGTCAATAAGATCCTCAACTGAATCCCATGACTGATTTCTTAGTGGAATTACTGAAGGATATAAAAGTAGAGGGATCTTATGATCCAGATCCTGTGGATTTAGACCACCTTGTTTTTGTAGATTATAACATTCAAGTGATTCTCGTGTTGCAGTACACTCAACTTCACATGGCATTGTTAGATCTATGTTAGGATTGCTCTTCAAGCAAGCAGATGGTAATGTTGTAGGTAATCCCAAAACATGTAAGGAAGACTTTCCTCTTGATTTTATTGAGCTTATAACTCCACTAACAGATGATCTTTTAGAACTGATAAGTTGGATGAGCCAATCAGATGGCAATGGTGGTGCTTCTGGTGCCAGGGGGTTGACAAATACATTGGATTTGTAATGAGCCAGAGCTGGTCGTTGGCTAAGCACCACATCTCCCTTATCAGTTCCATAAGTACACGAGGTCGTGAATTGCTCATGTGCCCAATACGGTAGTGTAGCTGTTCCTGCTCACCAGGTAAGATGATTGCTGTGGATCTTCCTTGACACTTGTTTCTATTCGGTGGGAAAATGTAGAAGGAAGAGCCACTATCATATTTATCTAAGTATAAATGAGATACCTCATTATCAGAGGCTGGAATGTGGTCCACAGGGATATGTTTCTTCAAGAGTTGACACTGTAGCACATTTTTGGAATCACCAGCATGGTTGATATTTTGGTTCTGCACATGCTTCTTCTCACTTGTTTGTCCTTTATTCATAGATATGCTATCTTTTAAAAGTTTTGAGCAATATAAGCATGGTAGGAAGGAACCATTGGAAGAACTTGAATCTTCCAGATTATTTTGGTAATACTCTTGCACTGTAAGAAGTGGTATTGGTATATTAACATTGTTTCTTTCAAAGATTTTAATGGGTAATGATGTACATGAGTGTACTTGCTGTGTTTCAATAGTTACCTTTGAAAAAGTCTTTCTTGATTTCCAAACTTGCATAGATAACACTTCATTTGGAATTTTGTGAATAGCATTAGTTAACTAAGTTATATTTTCTTGTAAAATCTTAAGTTTAAAAGAGAGGTCATGAATCTCTTTATCAAGTTTTCCAAGTACATCTTCAGTAAATTTATCTAGATCATTTACTTGTCTGACTATTTTGCTTAATGATGTCAGAATTATATATATAATCTCATCTTTAATTTCAGTAACTGTCCCTGACTCATTTAGATATTCTTTCAAAATTTCATCATTAAATGACATGTTAGATTTGCATTAGTAATGTGTAGAAAGCCACTTCTATGTCCCCGTTTTAAGCATCCATCACTCTCATAAGTCCATTCCAAGCTGTTAACTGCAGTTTTAAGCTTTGCCACCATGTGACAATCACAAAGCCTTTCAAGTGACACCAGCTTCTTGCCTTCAGGTAGTCAGCAGTTGTAGGACAAGCAAACTGTTACATCAGATTTCTTTCTTTGAACAGGCAATGAGATAACAATGTATTATTTTGTCATTGCCATGCTCCTTCTCTCCTCCATTTGGCATGTATTCTCTTCTCTCCTACATCCTTTCTCTGGTCTCATTCTCAATCTCTCTTCTTCAAGCTGCCTGTCTTCTACCCTCCTCCTTCACCTCTTCCCTGATTTCTTCCTCCCACTGATTACTTCCCTTGCCCTTCTGCTCTCTTAATATGGCCGCTTCCTTCCTCTTCTTTTCTGCTTGCCTCTGACATTTGCCCCTAGCCCTCTGTCCCTAACTCTCTTTATTCTTCTCCTAACCTTTCTGACTCCACCCTGCTCTCCTCCCTTTCCACAAGCCCTGGTACCTCTTCTTTCTGTCCTACTCCCTCAAGCCTTTACTACAGTTTTAACGTTCCTCCTCCTCTCTCAGCCCTGCTCATTTTCTTTATACCATGTGCGCTCCTTTGTTGTTCCATTCTCCATCTCTTCCCCCTCCTCTGTCACTGCCCTCTTTCCCTTCCTACCTGTGATTCGTTCCCCCATTAGCTTTCTTCCTCTGTCCTCTGTTCTCTCTATCTCTGGACTGATGTCCAGGGATTCTCCTGCTGTCTCTGCCCTACTGCCTCTGCCTGCCCTAATTATGACATTACATTCTATTCTTTCCTTCACTGCTTTTCTTTTCTCTGACCCCCTGACCCCTGTGTGACTTCCCCTCTCCCCAGTTTCCTCTTCCTTCTGTGCTCTTCCCTCCACACTCTGCTATCCTTCACCCTCTTCTGCTTGTGCTAGCCTCTTCCCTCAGTGGTCTTTCATTTGCTCTCTTCTGGGTTCTTTTCCCTTCTTCCTCTGCTCTTTCTCAAACTCAGCCTTCTTCCCTCATCCCTTAGTCCACCTCCCTCTAATGCTCCCTCTCTGATGCACTCTTCCTTCCCCTCTTCTCTCAGCTCTCTGCCTTCACCACTTCTTTTCTTCCTCCCTCTATTCTACATCCTATCCTTGTCTCCTTCCTTATTTCTCTCCCTCACCCCTCCCCACCTGGACTTACTGTTGAAAAAAAGAGGAAGTGAGGAAGTGATCAGGAACTGGGCAGGCCATTTGCCCTTTTGTCCCAGTTCCACCTCTTACCACCTTCTTTCATGCTATCTAAGGGATTGGCAACTTGAGCAAAGTGGAGTACAAAGATTTACCAATACAGGAATCCAAGGAGAGCTCACTTTACATTTATTAGTCCTGGTTGCTGTAAAACTTCTCAATGACCGTCTTAAGACTTGCTCAAGAAAATTTTTAGCCATGTCAGGCCTTTGAAGCATGTGTGGCTTGAACTCCTATTGCTACTCCTTCAGGTATACTTGTATTCTTCTGATATTCAGATGTTAGTATAATATTATTTGAGTGACAAAGTCTGGAACCCCTGCTGCAGGGCAGAGATAAGACTGTGTAGATATTCTTGGGGGGAATACTTTGAAAGCCCATTACTGTCTATGCCAGGTTAATGTCAATAATATTGGAATTCAGTTAGTAAAGAAAGATGTAAAAGATAATAAAACCACATCATTTTCATCCATCAGGAGAGGAATGCTAGTTTAGCTGTATAGATGGTGGTATTATTTATCATACTAAAATTTACTGTCATTTTATATGAATTGTCTTGTTTCTTTACTGGCTATATCAGACTGCTAAAGAAACTTTGGTCTGAGCAAAGAAATTTACCTTTCAAAATGTCTTAATAGTGACCATGATCTCGTCACACACTCCTTCCACTCTATACAATTTAATATTAATTATGATATTTAGGGAAAGCCTTTCATTAGCTACACCTTTGCCCAACCATGTGGCAACTGTGGTGTAAAAGGTGTGTCCCAGAAGCACATTTTCTCCTAGCATGTGCTCTTTGTAATTATTTTACATTTATTTATTTAGTGTACATGGGCAGAGGACAGCATTTTCTAACCACTAAACTCATAAAGATTGGGAGACAGTGACCCACCATCAGGACACACATCTCCTTTACTTTCAGTGTTTACTCTGAATATCCACCTACAATTGTACATTGTCCGCTATATTTTTGAGAGCTGCCATGAATTAGGATGCATTGTGCCTTGGTGCCCATCAGGGACTTTGTGGTTTCTGTATTGCTAGGAGACAAATATATTGGCAGTTCAGAGTGAAGTCAATAATTACCTTACATAGTCCTCACTAGGAAGCTATCTAAGCTATACTTCAGAAGAGAATTTGGGGGTCTCACACCCTCATGAGATGCTCTTCTTCCAGTGTGAGAAGTACTATATGTATATCTTAGACTCTGATTCTTTCTCTGCATGGTCAAAAATAATTCCACACTCAAAGACTGCCATGGGCATATAATTTTATATTAAAGTGTGTTAGCATGGTACAAATCCTGAACTATTCCTTCTATAACACACCCTTAAATTTTTGTTTCTCTTATTTTTTATTAAATTATTTTATTTATTTACAATCTAAATATTGACCCCCTTCCTAATTTCCCCTCCCAGAGTTCTTCACCCCATCCCCCCACCCTTTTGCCTCTGAGAGTGTTCTCCCACCTGCACCCAACCCCCTCACACACCCACCTACCTCCATTTCATCACCACCCCTAGCATACTCCTTCTCTGGGGCATCAAGTCTCTACAGGATTAGGCACAACCTCTCCCACTGAGGCCAGATAAGGCAATCCTCTGCTACATACATGCCAGGGGTCATAGACCAGTCCATGTATGTTCTTTGGTTGGTGGCTCAGTGTCTGAGGGATCTCAGGTGGGGAAGTCCAGGTTAGATGAGACTGCTGGTCTTCCTATAAGGTCACCCACCTCCTCAGCTTCTTTCAGCCTTTCCTTAATTCAACCAGAGGGGTCCCCAGATCCTGTCCATTGGTTGGGTATCTGCCTATGTCTCTTTCAGCTGATGGTAGAGCCTCTCAGAGGACAACCATGCTAGGCTCCTGTCTGCAAGCACAACATGGCGTCAGTAATAGTGTCAGGGTTTTGGTACCTGTGCGTGGGATCCATCCTAAGTTTGGCTGGTCACCAGATGGCCTTTCCTTCATTCTCTACTCCAAGTTTGTTCCTGAATTTCCCTTAGACAGGAACAATTCGGGGTCAAAATTTTTAAAAATGAGTGGGTGGTCCCATCTCTCCACTGGGGGCTTTGTCAATCTACTGGAGGTGGTCTCTTCAGGTTCTATTTCCCCACTATTGGGTGTTTTGGCTAAAGTCATCCCCATTGAGTCCTGGAAGCCTCTCACATCTCAAATCTCCTGGACTTTCTAGAGGTTCTCACCCACCCCCCAACCCCTTTGTTTCTCTTCTTAACATATATATATATATATATATATATATATATATATATATATATACATGTATATATATGTGCCATAGAGCAATATAATAAACATACCAACTTGTCAAGAGTAAATTGTATAAAAGCTATACTTGTGAAAGAATGAAACTGAGATCACCTGTCCACACACTACTAAAGTACAAGATTTTTATCTTCTGTAGATCTTAGGCAGACTTTATTGCCTCTTGTATTTCAAGATGTTCTGTCACATAATTTTCTCCTTGGTTTCACATGACTCTAAACAGTACAGAATGATATATTCCAGAGAGAGCTGGCCAAGATAACAAAACTTCTCCATGTCCTTGAAGAGCAAACAAGATAAATGAGAGTGAAAATACACAAAGAGCCCAAAATTGTGATATGTTAACCCTGAAAGCACAGTTTAGCATAAAATGGGTATGTAATCATCTAAAATGCTAGATAGTAAATATCTGCTTTTTTTCCAGTAAGATCATGGACCAAAGTGAGACTTCAGTGGTATGAACTTCACAGGAAACTCAACCTTTTGTTCAAAATCAGCTGGACAAACTCTGTTTACCTGCCCTACCCACACTGCTGCTTTTGCAATTGTCAGAGTTTTACATAGAACACCAACCACTTGCCCCTTTCAGGGCAGAATATGTCTAAAACTCATACTTTCCTGAATAAGATCAATGTTAATAGCACCATCACCATGAATAATCATGGGATTTCCTTTTTCTCTGTACTAGATGTCAGGTTTGGGAGTGTTGTCTTTGATCTTGGTTTCATTACTCTCCTTACTTTCTTTGTTTTTCCAATGGAGTCCAAACCTTTCGGTATCACATGGGACCTCTCACTTCAGAGTGGACTGTACTTTCCTTTTGCTAGGTCTAAGGTATATAAACTAATAGGAATAGAGCTCCTACTTGGTCTCTTATTTATATAATTTTCCTACAAGGTAAGTAGCTAGCACAAAGGATTCAAATCACAAATCCTGTTCTAAGGCTACTTTCTTTTGTAAGTGAGCATATTCCTTCTAGACCACAGCTCAGTTTTGTTGCATGTCTCCCTTCACCATGGGCTCATGGTAGTCTATGACTTAGCTTTCCTGCAGTGCCCCCATATACAGATTGATTTAAGAGATTGCAGATTGTTTTATTGTCCATTAAGCCTTTTTGAAGCATCCCCATATTTACATGGAAGACAACATTCGCCTGTGAAGTATGGCAGCCACCTGGGACCTTCTCCATGGCCCCTACCTCTGACTCATCTTTGCTTCTCTTCTTATGAGTTCCATAGTACCAGTTATTACCAGCTGCTTTGGTTAGCTTGATATTTAATTTTTGAGGGGATATAAAATTAATGTATTTCCCTAAATTGAAATGGATTCAACATTTTGCCAGAATAACTTATACACATTCATCTTGATGGATTCTAGTTTATTAGTGGTTATTGACACTAGAGGACTATAGACAGTTACACTTTATCAAAGTTGTCAAACACCACATTCAAAGCATTTTTAAATTCTACTTCAAAAACTTCTCATTTTAAAGTCTTTAGTAATTCTTTCAAGTTTCTATTTAACATGATTCTAAGACCGTAACAAAATTATTGCAATCCTGAGTTCAGAGCACTACCTAGTGTTAAAGTAGCAGACCAACTCCAGGTTGAGATAACACAAAGCACAGAGAAAACCTGACCCTGGGAAAGTTTCTTATTTATGTGCACTCTGTTCTTTCCCTTATCAGTGATTCTGCTGGTCTTAGCAAACACTGGTCTTCCACGGGAAGAAGGGCTTATTTTTTGAAATTTTGCATTTAGAACAGCTAAATGGTTGTTTGCTGTATAAAGAAGGCACTGTGACTAGGACTCAGAGTTGTAATACCATTACAACATGAAAATGTTCACTTTATATAAGTATATATCAATAAAAACAAGGTTTATTTTAAAAATAGGATGGTGTCATGGAAGCAGGTTCGAAGGCTATCCCAGCAGGAAATGATGATAATGACTGGATGCGGACGGTAGTAGTAAAGGTAGTAAGAAGAAAGTTTATCAAAAATACATTTTGAAGAGGAACAGTAAGCTGAGTACAAGAAATTTAAAAACACAAGATAAGTCCTAGGCACATTCAGGAGTTCTGGAGACTGTCTGGGGCTAAAAATAGAAATTACATAATTAGTTGCATGTAGGTGGCATTTAAAGGCATGAGACTGGGTGAGAATTCTGTCTAAACTTTGCCCCACCGTTACCTGACAACTGCCAGGTGTGCTCTTACCCACAGTTACTTGGCAACAGCCAGGTGTGCCTGACTCACTATAAAAAGGTCTGCTTGCCCCCTCCTCTCTCTCTTGCTCTTGCCTTCCTGCTCCCACTCTGTCCCCATTCCCTTCCCTATCTCTCTCCATGTGCTCATGGCTGGTCTCTACTTCTCTTCTCTCCTCTCCTCTCAGCTCTTCAATTCTCTTCCCTTTTCTCTCTCTCTCTCTCTCTCTCTCCCTCTCTCCCCCCCCCCCCCCCCTCTCCCCCCCCCCCTCTGCTTTTCTCTGCCTCCATTACCCTCTCAACTCCCCTCCCCATGCCCTGAATAAACTCTATTCTATGCTATACCTTCCTGTGGCTGGTCCCTCAGCATGAGGTACCCCCTTCCCCCACACCTCACCACACCTCCACCAAACATATCCCATCCTCCTCTCTTTATCTTTTCGTAAACACATCAGACTGGGTGAGAAAATGGAGAAGGCCAGTTAAGTTAATAAAAGTTATATTCTTCAAATTAGAAGAGAAAACATAGAATAAACATTTAAAATAAGTGAAAATATGCTGTAAAACTATGAAAACAAAAATAAGATCATTAATAAAAATTACATAACTGCTCAAATGTAAACTGTACCCAGATGGCACCAATGAAACTGGATGGAGAAAAGCCTAATAGTCTACACAAAGAACTACAGGCAACTAAGTAAAGCTGGGAGCAGGAGAGGTGGTCCTGCCCTAATGATCAGCCCTAAATACATACATACATGTAACATTTTATATGGACAGTGCAGGTTATATTCAGGCATATATATAAATTTATATATATGCCTATGTATGTATGTATGCATGCATAACAATTAATGATAAAAGAGGCTGTGAATTTGAAGGAGAGCAGTGAGGGGTACTTGGAAGGGAGGAAAGGAAAGGAAGAAATTATGATGTAATTATATTATAAACTGAAAAATAAAATAAAAGTACATGGTCAAATTATGACAAGGCTACATTTTATATCAATAGATTTACTCAATATAAACCCAGGAACATGTTATATATAGCAAATCATCTTGTAAATGTTTATGTTTAGCACTGTCAGCTTTGGTCAGAGAAACTTTTATCCAGTGGGAGGTGGTTACTGCAGAGACTCAACCTGGCCAGAGGGCTTAGAATAAATGACTTTTAAAAGCTTAGCTTTAAATCTATTATCACCCCTTTCAAGGATCAGTAAACACTGTAAAAGAGGTAAAGAATATAAGATAGGGTAAAGTGTGGAATTCTGTCTTCCAAGAATGGCAACTCATGGATTTATAGCAGCTTTGATTATCTGGGCAAGACCTGCATAGGATTAGGACAATCGACATTCTATAACAGAGGAAGGGGCAGTTTATGAAATTCCCACCCGTAACTGAGGAATTATTGACAGTTCATAGCAGTTGGGAGAGAAAGAGTAGTTTTCATTAGCAGTGTAGCCATTGATAAGTTGTTTAGGTTCCTGTAAATAACTTCGCTTCATATACTATATTCCTGTAAACAACCCTGATTGAACTATTTGATTAACAAAAAGACCCAACAGCATGAAGTAGGATGCTAGTTGAGAAGCTCAATAGAGATTATCATGAGTAAGAGAGAGACAAGAAAGTGTAATGGATGAATGGCAAATATCCACAATATATAACCATTATTTCCTACATTTTGAGGTGTATTTAACTATGATGAAGAGCATTGGTTTTGAAAAAAAATTCTCATATTAACATGTGTCATTATGAAATCTAGGAAAACTTTTACCTTTTCTTAATTCCAGTTTGTGAAGTTGCAAAATAATCATGTTTTCTCATATACCTTTTGTTATAACTGAGGAATGTCACAGAGCAAAAGCATTGAAGAATGATGTCATAAAAATAAATTGTTACGCATGTGTTGCCAATCTGCAGGAAGGTGAGTAAGCTGCTGGCTGGAAGATAACTCCCACAGAGGGAATCTGCCTAACTGCAAATAATGCGTCCTATTGGAAAGATGGAGTCAGTTGAAGACTCCTTATTACAGCATTCTGAAGGCTTTGTCATGAAAAACAGCCTCAAAAAGTCCATGTGGGGACTCCATTGAGACCTTCTGCTCTCCTAAACCTTCTCAGGATCGTCTGCAAACAACCTTTCATTGATAACAGGTTCACCAGGCAAAAGTGATTCTACTTTTGTGCTGGGAGGTATTCATTGTATTTACTTTGTACATATTGCTTCTACTAATAAAATTGTTAAAAATTAAAGTTTGGACTTAATGTTAGATATTATCATAAATTTTATTAATATTTGTGAAAGCTTTAGATGTGTCTCTTGACGTCAAGATGAAGTAGTGATATATTTCTACCAAGTTCAATATAATTCTTATAATAAATAAGTTTATAATATGTATATATTTGTCATATTTGTATGGTTGATCTGTACTTTCTTATTTAAAATTTTCTCTTCTTGTTTCCTTTAAATTACCTCTTATTTTCTTATTATTTTACTCTGGATAACATTTTTAGTAGTTCTCAAAGACCATGCTTTTTAATGATTGATTTTTCTGATGCCCCACCTCTAGCTGAGGAGTTGATTACTGCAGGAGGAGGGAGAGTCCCTTTTTCTTTAGGAGGTGGTCACTGTAGGTTTAGACAAGCCCCAGTAGGTGAGCCTCCACACCCATGCAAATATGAACAACACTAAGTGGATAGAAGGAATTACAAAACAAAGCATTGGTTGGAAGACAGATGTGTTAGGGGAATTGGAGGGGGAGAATAGGGATAGATATGATTAAGATGAATAGTATACATGTATGACAATTTCAAAGAATTGATGAAAAGTAAATATGGTAAGAATAACTATAAAGTTATATGAAATAGTTTTTGAGTATTAAATTGCTTATATAGAAATTACTATTAGAAATTGAAGATTTCATATGTATTTCCTTCATTTTTAATGAAAAAAATCTTGCAAAATCTTGTCTCACTTTCTCCTTTTAGTTCTTTATAGGTCACGTGGCTTCACTTTTTCTAATGGAAATAACTGGTAACCTTATTGAATATTCCTTTTATGTGATAAGTCACTTATTAATGGTTTCAAGATTATGTTTCTCTTACTTCAGTGAGTGTATACTGTTTCCCATATAAATCTGTATTTCTTTGTGTTATTCTTTGTGTTTACCTAGATCTGAAGATCAATAACTTTTATCAAATTAAGCAATTTTCATCACTTCTAAAGAAGTGTGTTTCAGTAGAATCTTTAGATTTTCCTATTCACAGAAGCAAATCATCTGAGAAAGACTATGATTGACTTTACCTTATTACTTCCTATGTGTATTCTTTTTTCTAGACTCACTTCTCTGACTTAAGATCCTAGTACTACATTGAATAAGACTAATGTTGTTCCTAATCTTAGAAGAAATATTTTAAACTGTTAGCTAGTTAGTATGGTGTTGGCCATAGATTTGTAATATATTATTATATATTATTATATTTTTGCATGGTTATACTATTATTATTATATTTTGGTATAATTCTCCTATATCTAATTTTTACATAAATTTTATCATCCAGGAATGCTGAGTTTTATAATGTACTTTTTATAAATCTTTTGAGATGATCTTATGGTTTTATCCTACATTATATTTGAGATGTCCTTTGACCTATGCTTTCATTTGTGGTATGGAACTCTTGATACAGATGTATGTATTTTAAAGTGTTGCTGAATTGGAGTTGATATTTTATTGAGATATTGAAATGTTGTTTTGTTGTTATTGTTGAGCGATCACCTGATTTTTTATAACAGGGTGATATTGGCTCCCAGAAACAGATTATTTTCCATCTATTTAGTTCTCAGAATAGTTTGAGATAACCTGTCATGGGCTCTTTAAATGTTCAGTAATGTAAAGCTTTGAAACCACACAGTCTTAGCCTACTGTGCTACTCTGAGATTTATCTCTCCAACATTGTCAGCTAGATCCACTCCTTCCCAACTCCAAAGTCCACTGGGCCCTTCCAGGACTCATCTTCTCTATGCTCCCAGTTAAGACTGTGCCTTACTATCCCATAGTCTCACCCAGGTTCTACATGACTCATTTTCCTCCTATGGGACTCCCATTTCTCATGCAGCTATGGAGGCCAAATGTTTTTTATCCTAGCAGCTTGTTTGCCTCCCCTAGGACTTATTGTCACACATGTAGCAAAGTAAATCCTCTCCTTCATACCCCACAAGACCATCCATCCTTCAATACTTAATTTCATGGTTCCACTAGACCTGCTTCTCCATAACCCACATGCACTGGCTCCTATGGACTGACTCTTCCCTACCTATCATCTGGGCTCTTATCCTTCTCAACTTGTAAGTTATCCTTTTAGATCATGTTTTTCTGAACCAATGGATAGGCATCACTCCACACATTATACATAGGATTCCTAGCTCTTTTTATATTTCAACTCTAAGTGCTGACAAATCACATGACTCCTATGATCTCTCACCCTCATCTGTCAGAGTAGGCCACTGCTACTCATGCTATAAGCTGCTGTTTCCTTTGAGACTATGGAGGGATAAATGAGAAATGTCCCCTGTAGGTTCCAGTAATTGAATACTTGGGACTCAGTTGATGAGGCTATTTAGGGAGGTTGAGGTGATACAGTCTGGCTGGAGGAAGTATATGATTAAAAGCCTTATAGAGTGCTTTTTGTTTGAAATTTTGGATATGAGTTCTCACTTTCTGCCATACTTGCATTTCATCACTTCCTAACATGATAGACTCTGTCTATGACCATCAGCCAAAATAAAGCACTACTTCTAAAAGTTGCCTCACTCATGATATTTTATCACAGCAATAAAAATTAACTAATATATAGAAGATATTACCAGATAGTGGGCTGTGAAGAACTGAACCATGTTGGGTTTTTTGTTAGTTTGTTTTTGTTTCGGGAGAGATGTGGAATGCTTTGGAATATTGGACGAGAAAGGTGACTAGATGATGTAAGCAGAGCTTAAAGTGTTGTTCTAAAAAGAGCCTGGAAGAAAGTAACAAGAATGTTAATATGAAGACTATGGAGGCCCAGCACAAGAGGCCTCAGAGGCGACAATTATTCAAAACTGGGCTGGAACCATTCATGAGATATTGACCAAAGAATCTGGTTGCTTTCTGACAATGTCCAGATAACTTGCCTAAGGCTAAATTAAAAGTCAATGAACTAATTTCTTAGATGGGGGGATTTCAAGACAGTCAAACACTGAATTTGTTGTGTGAGTGTTACTGAAAACACTTATACAGATCTAGAGCAAATGGAGCAGAAAGAATTACAAAATGTAGTTTGGAGGGGGTGGTGGTTTGAAAATGCCTGGTCCAGGGAGTGGCACTGTTAGTAGCAGTGACTTTTTGGGAGAAAGTGTATCACTGTGGGAATGGGCTTAGAGACTCTTTTTTTAATTGCCTGGAAAACAGTCTTCTCTTTGCCTTGGAACAAGAGGTAGAATTCTCAGCTTCTTCTAAGCCATGCCAACCTGGACACTGCCATGTTCCCACCTTGATGATAATGAACTGAACCTTTGGACCTGCAAACCATCCCCAATTAAATGGTGTCCCGATATAAGTGTTTCCTTGGTTATGGTGTCTGTTTATAGCACTGACCTAAGACAAGGGGGTAGGGAAAGCACTAAGGAGCTTAGTGTTACACTCACAGCATGTGTTGAAAAAGGAAGCTATAACTATTGATATTAGCACAGTTCAGGAGAGTCCTGATTTGCTGGAACAAATGGAAATATAAGATCCCATCAAGCTTAGGGATGAAAGCTTCCAACTGATGAAAGAGAACCTAAGACATTTTCTACTCCTAGAAAGAAACTGAATTAAAAATCTGCTGTCAATGTGTTTCAAGAAAGCTAGGATCTAACTCAAGCTGGAGTAAAATTTGAAAGTATTGTTCACATGGTTCTGGCTTTAGCAACACAATTTAGAGACACAAATGTGAGTGGGTCATGAATTTTTCTTCCACGGTTTCAGACAGCTGCTGAGGCCAGGTAGCATGTGGCAGGAGAGTGCTTATATGAAGGCCTCAAGAGTAGGGGAAGACCTGAGAAGTCATCAAGAGAGACTGTGAAAGTGAGGCCTGTGTTGCAGTGATGATGGAGATGCCAGAGTCCTGAGCCATCTTCCATATAAGTGATGGAACCCGCCAAAAACAGATACATGTTGCAAGCATAAAATCTGTATTGGAAGAAGTTATCTAAGTCCTTTAACACCAGACATAGAGTCTACTCGGTTATATTCTTTCTTTGGTACAGTATTTCCCCACAATGCTCCCACCATTCCTCTTTTTATTTTTTTTGGAATGGCAATGCACATTCTGAGCCATAATATTTAAGAATTATATAATTTGCTTTTTGCTTTTGCACAAAATTTCAATGAAATGATTTCTTTCAGTTTCAGAAGAAACTTTGGACTTTTAGATAGTATGGAACATGTGACTTTCCATGGAGATTTTTTAAGTTGGTCTAAATGTATGTTATATTATGATATAGCCATAAGGCCTGTGGGTAACACAGAAGAGGATGGGGTGGCTTAATGGAAAACTTTACACAGTGACTCCATCATTTGAATACATAATCCTTAGCTTGTGGAGATATTCAGGTTTCACACAATTTTTTTGATATTTTCTTTATTTACATTTCAAATGTTTCCCCTTTCAAAATCTCCCCTTCAGAAGCCCCCTATCCCATCCCTCTCCCTTTGTCTCTATGAGGGTGCTCCCCCACCTACCCACCCACCCTCCCTGGCATATCATTACACTGGGACATCTAACACCCTCAGGAGAGGGTACAAGGGCCTCTCCTCCCATTGATGTCCAACAAGGCCATCCTCTGCCACATATGCGGCCAGAGCCATGGGTCCCTCCATGTGTACTCTTTGGTTAGTGGTCCAGTCCCTGGGAGCTCCAGGGATTCTGGCCTGTTGACACTGTTGCCCCCTCCATGGGGCTGCAAAACCCCTCAACACTATCAGTCCCTTCTCCAACTTCTCCTGTGCTTAGTCCAACGGTCGACAGCAAGCATCCACCTCTGTATTTGTCAGGCTCTAGAAGAGACTCTCAGAAGACAGCTATATCAGGCACCTGTCAGCAAGCACTTCATGGCATCCACAATAGCATCTGAGTTTGGTGACTGTATATGGGATGGATTAACATAAAATTTTAATTAAAACTATCACACAAAGTGTGGTGATAAAGCCTTTGGGTCCCTCTGAGACATCACAATCTTTTCTTCCCACAAAAGATTCCAATATACTGTGAGTATTCAATGGCTTTTCCAGCCTAAATCTATAAAATCCTTCCCAAAGCAACCAGTCTACCTGGTATCAAATTCTGTTTTTGTTTAGTTTCTGTTATAATAAAAGACTTACTAAAACCAAATAATAACAGTATTTCTGGAACACAAAAACACCGTTATACACATGAATTCACAGCAACTATGGCTGCATGGAGACTTGCACAAAATAAAGCTATCTAATATTTCATCATGCCTGGAAGAGTGGGGCTTGTGAAATCTCACTTTTAGCTAAGGAGATATTGGCAATTTATGGTTGTTGAAAGAGAGAGAATGTGTGAGTGTGTGTGTGTGTGTGTGTGTGTGTGTGTGTGTTATTTGTCTTCAGGAATAAAGTCCCTGGAAGGTTCCCTAGGCTCAGGGATCTCATCCTATATCCATGCACATAGAGACAGCACCACATAGATGCTGGGCTTTAAAGAAAAAAAAAGAGTACATGAGGTTGGAGGAAAGCATGAGAAGGATAAGGGAAAAACTGAAGGGGAAAAAGTTGAAGTTAAACAAAATACATTATACATATGCATAAAATTTTCAAACAATAAAAATTTAAAAAAAAAACAGGAAGGGGATGAAAATTCTCAGAACCAAATGAAAATGAAAATATAGCATAAAAGAAAGCTTTGGGATATAGGAACAACAACTCTGAGAAGGAATTTTTAGTTATGACTGAAAGGCTTCATTAAGCTTTTAGAAAATCAAGAAGCTGAACCCAAGAACAAAAGTAGAGAAGAGATATTAGATACTGTGGCAAAAATAAAAATAAGTGAAACTAAAAGAAGAAGAAGAACTGTCATCAAGTCAAGATTGGTTCTTTGAAAACATGAATAAGATCAACACATCCTAAAAGAAGATAACCAAAGAAGGAGAAGAAACCTAAGAAAATCTGATAGTTTAAATAAAAAGGAAGAAATCGTTACAATAGATCTTGCTAAAATAAAAGAGTGTCATTAGAGAATATTTCAAAACTAATAATTAGAAGACTATGACTATTACCTTTCAGAAAGACAAAGGAATGAAGAAGAAAGGGACAGGTTTCTAGAAACATATACCAATCAAAATTAAACCAGGAACATATAAAAAAAAATTACAAGTAAGCACAGTGGTACAAACCTTTAATTGCATCACTTGGGATGCAGGGACCAGAGGATCTATATGAATTCAAGTCCAGCCTGACATAGTGAGTTCTAAGTCAGCCAGAGCTATGTCATGAGACTTTGTGTCAAAAAACAAAATATTTTACATTTTTAATAACAATCAATGAAATTTTAATTAGCTGCACAATATCTCTCAACAAAGACATCATAACAGTTGATAGACTAATGGCTGCATTTTGTCAAATTCTCATTATGAATGAAAGCGCTTTTCAAAGTAGCACACAGAATAGAAATTTAAGGCAATCTTTAAATATCATTCTATGAAGACAATATTATGACACTAAAAATAAATAAAGATGAAAGATGATAGACGTGAAAACTATAAGAAAAGATTCATAAATCAAATTCAGCAACAAATTTAAAGAGTTAATACACTTAGTAGTTCCTTTTTGTTCCAGAAATATAACACATAAATATACAAATAAATAAGTGTAGTACAGCACATAAAATACAAAGAAGAAAAATCAAAGAATTACACACATCGATTTGGTCAAAGATTTCTAACAACATTTAAAACTGCTTTAATCACTTCTGGTCTGCACATCCACTTGGGGAAGATCAGCTTGCTCTCTCCCCTGCCACACCCCACAGCTTACCTGTCTCCCAGGAGGTCTGCTGTAACCAGGGACACAGATGAGACACCCACCCTAATACACATGCCAACTGGGACCCCCAAAGCCCAGTATAGATGGGATCCATTTTTCTCTTCCTGAGCCCTGTAGACATTCCAGTCTGTACTTCTATCTGCAACTGAAGCAGATCCTGCACCTGGACCTCAAAGCCTGCCTGTCTTTCAGGAGATTCACCCTAATCAGGAACACAGGATGTCTGACCTAACCAGGGACACAGGATGACTGACCTAACCAGGGACACAAGAGGACTGCTCTAACCAGGGATGTGGGAATCCTGATTTAACCAGGGACATGGGAGGCCTGTTCTAACCAGAGTAGGGGATACAGGAGGTAACAGAAGACCCTGCCCCCCAACCAAAGACATCATTGCCTTACTCCAAGGAGGTCTTCTCTAGTTAGAGACATCTAGGTCAATTAATAGCAGAGATAACTACATGGCAAGAGGCAAGAACAAGAATATAAGCAACAGAAAGCCAATGTAATTTGGTACCATCAGAACCTAGTTCTCCTACCAAAGCAAGCTCTGGCTTCCTTAACATAACAGAAGAACAAGATTCTGACATAAAATCCCATCGCATGAAGATGATAGAGGTCTTCAAAGAGTATATAAAGAGTCATCAGGGAAATGCAAATCAAAACAACCCTGAGATTTCACCTCACACCAATTAGAATGGCTAAGATGCTGGCAAGGATGTGGAGAAAGAGGAACACTTCTCCATTGCTGGTGGGATTGCAAGCTGGTACAACCTCTCTGGAAATGAGTTTGGCAGACCCTCAGAAAAATGGACATAATACTACGTGAGGACCCAGCTATTTCACTCCTGGGCTTATACCCAAAAGATGCCTCAGCATGTAATAAGGACATATGCTCCACTATATCCATAGCAGCTATATTTATAATAGCCAGAAGCTGGAAACAACCCAGATGTCCCTCAACAGAGGAATGGATACAGAAAATGTGGTATATTCACACAGTGGAATATTATTCAGCTATTACAAACAATGACTTCATGAAATTCTCGGGCAAATGGATGGATATCTTGAAAATATCTCCCTGAGTGAGGTAACTCAGTCACAAAAGAACAAACATGCTATGTACTCACTGATAAGCAGATATTAGCCCAAAAGTTCAGAATACCCAAGATTCAATTCACAGCAACCGTTGGACTGAGTGTGGGGTCCCAGATGGAGGAGTTGGAGAACAGATTGAAGGAGCTGAGGGAGTTTGCAGCCCCATGGAGGGAGCAACAATGTCAACTGATCTGACCCCCTGGTGCTCCTGGAGACTGGACCACCAACCAAAGAATACACATGGAGAAACTCATGGTGCTGGCCATATATGTGGCAGAGGAGACCCTTGTTGGCCATCATGGGGAGGAGAGGCCCTTGGGCCTAAGTGTGTTAGATGCCCCAGTATAAAGGAATGCCAGGGAGGGATGAAAGGAGTGGGTGGGTGGGTGGGTGGGTAAGGTAATACCCTCATAGAGGCAGGGGAGGAGGGATGGGATAGGTGGTTTCTAAAAGGGAGACCTGGAAAAGGGTAAACATTTGAAATGTAAATAAAGTATCAACAAATAAAATGATCTCCAATAATGAAATACAGAAAAACACAAGCAAACAGGTAGAAGCCCTTAAAGAGGAAACAAATAAATCTGTTAAAGGTATACAGGAAAATACAATTAAGTAGCTGAAGGAATTGAATAAAACTGTCTAAGACCTGAAACTGGAAATATAAAAAATAAAGAAATCACAAATGGAGGCAACCTTGGAGATGGACAATCTAGGAAAGAGATCAGGAGATACAGATACAAGGATCACCAATAGAATGCAAGAGATAGAAGAAAAACTCAGGCTTAGAAGATACCATAGAAGACCACAGAATGGTAAAAGAAAATATAAAATGTAAAAAGCTCCTAACCCAAAACACCCAGAAAATTGAAGACACAATGAAAGGACCAAACCTAAGAATAAATGGAATAGACGAGGGTAAAGATCCCCAGTTCAAATGGCCAGAAAACATCTTCAACAAAATTATAAAAGAAAACTTCCCTAATCCAAAGAATGTGATGGCCATAATTGTAGGGAAACCTACAGAACGCCAAATAGATTGGAGTAGTAAGAAAATTCTCCTGTCAAGTAATAATCAAAATATTAAATGTACAGAACAAAGAAAGAATATTAAAAGCTGTAAGGGATAAAGGCATGTAACATATGAAGACCTATCAGAATTATACCAGATGACGAAACAGAGACTCTAAAAGCCAGAACATCCTGGACAGATGTCATACAGACTGTAAGAGAATACAAATGCAAGCCCAGGCTATTATACCCAGCAAAACTCTCAATTACCATAGATGGAGAAACTGAGATATTCCATGACAAAATCAAACGTAAGCAATATCTTTCTACTAATCTATTCCTACAGAGGACAATAGAAGGAAAACTCCAACACAAAGAGGGAAACAACTCCCATGAAAAACCAAGAAATTAATCATCTCACAACAAACCCAAAAGAAGAGAATCACATACACAGAGAGAGAGAGAGAGAGAGAGAGAGAGAGAGAGAACCTCCAACAGCAAAAATAACAGGAACTAACAACACTGGTTTTTAATATCTCCCAACATCAGTGGACTCAGTTCCCTCTAACAGCAGAATGGACATGTAAACAGGATTCAGCCTTTTGCTACATACAAGAAACACACCTCAGTGACAAAGACCGATGCTACTTCAGGGTAAAGGTCTAGAAAATTTTTTCAGGCAAATGGTTCCAAGAAACAAGCTGCAGTAGCCATCCTAATATCCAAAACAATAGACTTTTACCGACAAAAATTTATAAAAAAAAAAAAAAAAGATAAGGAAGGATACTTCATATTCACCAAAGGAAAAATCTACCAAGATTAATTCTCAATTATGAACATATATACCCCAAACGCAAGAGCAGCCACATTCATAAAAGAAACTTTACTAAAGCTCAAAACACACATTGAACGTCAAACACTAATAGTGGGTGATGACAACACTTCACTCTCACCAATAGACAGTTATGAAGCAAATGGATTTAACAGATATCTACAGAATATTTCATCCTAAAACAAAAGAATATACCTTCTTCTCAGCATCTCATGGTTCCTTCTCCAAAATTGATCATATAATTGGACACAAAACAAGCCTAACAAATACAATAAGATTGAAATAATCCAATATATTCTATCAGATTACCACGGATTAAGGCTGGACTTTAATAACAACAAAAACAACAGAAAGCACACATACTCATGGAAACTGAATAACTCTATTCAATGATAACTTGGTCAGGGAAGAAATAAATAAGGAAACTAAAGACTTTATAGAATTCAATGAAAATGAAGTCACAGCATACCCAAACTTATGGGACACAATTAAAGCAGTGTTAAGAGGAAAATTCATAATGTTGCATGCTTTATAAAGAAATTGGTGAAATCTAATACTAGCAACTTAACAGCATACATGAAAGCTATATAACAAGAGGAAGCAAACAAATCCAGGAGGATTAGATTGCAGTAAATAACCAAACTCAGGGCTTAAAAAACAACCAATAAGAAATAAAGAGAACAAGATAAAGAATCAATAAAACCAAGACCTGGATCTTTGAGAAAATCAACATGATAGATAAACTCTTAGATAAATTAACTAAAGGGCACAGAGAGTATCCAAATTAACAAAATCTGAAATGAAAAGGGAGACATAACAACAGAAAATGAGGAAATTCAAAAAATCATCAGATCTTACTACAAAAGCCTCTACTCAATGAAACTGGAAAATTTAGACAAAATGGATGATATTCTAGACAGATACCGTGCTCCAAAGTTAAATCAAGATCAGGTAAATTATATAAGCAGTCTCATAACCCTTAAGGAAATAGAAGCAGTCATTAAAAACTTCCCAATAAAGCATAGCCCAAAACTGGATGGTTAAAGTGCAGAATTCTACTAAACCTACAAAGAAAAGCTAATACCAATTCTCAAACTATTCCACAAAATAAAATCAGAAGGAACACTACCTAATTCACTTGATAAAGCTACGGTTACTTTGATTCCTATCCTATGCAAAGTCCCAACAGAGAAAGAGAACTTCAGGTCAATTTTACTTATGAATATAGATGCTAAAATAACCAATATAATTCTTGCAAACTGAAACTATGAACACATCAACACCATCATCCAGCACAATCAAATAGCCTTCATTGCAGGGATGTAAGAAAATCCATCAATATAATCTATTATATGCAAAATTTAAAGAAAAAAGTCACATTATCTTCTCATTAGATGCTGAAAAAGTCATTGACAAATCTAACACCCCTTCATGTTAAAATTCTTGGAGAGATCAGGAATTCATGCCACATACATAAATTTAATAAAAGCAATATACAGCAAACCAATAGCAAACATCAAACTAAATGCAGAGAAACTAGACACAATCCTACTAAAATCAGTGACATGCCAAGGCTGTCCACTCTCTCCCTATCTATTCAATATAGTACTTGAAGTCCTAGCTAGAGCAATTAGAAAACAAAAGGAAATCAATTGAAAATGAAGATGTCTAAGTTCCAGTATGTGTAGATGATATGATAGTACACATAAGTTATCACAAAAATTCTACCGGAGAAATCCTACAACTGATTAAAAAAAAATCTTTAGCAAAGTGGCTGGATATAAAACTAACTCAAACAAATCAGTGTGCTTCCTTTATATAAATGGTAAAAAGGCACAAGCCACAAGTTATATAAAATATCTTGATGTATCTCTTACCAAACCAGTGAAAGATCTATATGACAGGAACTTGAAGTGTTTGAACTTTGACAGAAATCAAAGAAGACCACGGAAGATCAAAAGATCTCCCATGCTCATGGATTGGTAGGATTAACAGTGAAACTGGCCATATTACCAAAAACAATCTACAGATTCAACACAATCCCCATCAAAATTCCAACACAATTCTTCATAGACATAGAAAAAAACAATTCTCAACTTTATATGGAGAAACAGAAAACCAGGATAGCCAAAACAATTCTCAACAGTAAAACACCTGGGGAAATCACCATCCCTGACTTCAAGCTGTACTACAAATCAATAGCGATTAAAGACTGCATGTTATTGGTACAGAGACAGACAGGTAGATCATGGAATAGAATTGAAGACCTAGAAATAAACCCACCACCTATGGAGATCTTATCCTTGATAATCCAAAATAATACAGTGGGAAAAAGAAAACATGTTCAATAAATTGTGCTCATCTATCTGGTGGTCTGTATGAAGAATAATGAAAATAGATCCACATCTATCACCTTGCACAAAGCTCAAATCCAAGTGGATCAAGGACCTCAGTGTAAATTCACTGAATCTATTAGAAAAGAAAGTAGAAAAGAGTCTTGATCTCACTGGCACAGGGTAAATTTTTCTGAACAGAATTCCATTGGCTCAGGATCTAAGATCAACAATTGATAAATGGGACCTCATGAAACTGAAATGTTTCTCTAAGGCAAAGGACACTGTCAATAGGACAAAACAGCAATCTACAGATTGGGAGAGTACTTCATTAACCCTACATCCAATAGAGAGCTAATATTTAAAATGTATAAGGAACTCAAGAAGCTAGAATCTAAAAAACTAAATAGCCCAATTAAATAACGGGGTACAAAGCTAATTCTCAACATAGGAATCTCAAATGGCCGAGAACCACTTAAAGAAATGTTCAAACTTCTTAATCATCAGGGAAATGCATATCAAAATGACCCTGAGATTCCACCTCTTACCAGTCAGAATGGTTAAGATCAAAAACTCAGGTGACAGCAGATACTGGCTAGGATGTAGAGAAAGAGGAACACTCCTCCATTGCTGGTGGGATTTAAGGTGGTACAACCATCCTGGAAATAAGTCTGGAAGTTCCTCAGAAAATAAGAAATTGTTCTACCTGAAGATTCAGCTATACCACTCTTGAGAATATACCCAAAAGATACTCTACCATACCACAAGGATACGTGATCCAGTAGTCTCATAGCAGCCTTATTTGCAATAGCCAGATGCTAGAACCAGCCCAGATGTCCCCCAATTAAAGAATGGATACAGAAAATATATTTCATTATTTACATAATTTAGTGATATTCAGCTTTTAAAAATGAGGACAACTTGAATTATGCAGGATGAAGCTAGAAAACATCATCTTGAATGATGTAGCCCGGACCCAAAAGTACATGGATTGTATATACTCACTGATAAGTGGATAATAAGCCAAAAAGTTCAGAATACCCATGATTAAACCCACAGACCGTAAGATTAACAAGAAGGAAGGCTTAAGTGAGGATGCTTCAATCCCACTTAGAGGGAGAACAAAATAATCATGGGAGGTAGAGGGTTGGAGACACCTTGATGAAAAATGGGGAGGGGAAGAAGGGGCTGGATAATTCATGGGGTAAGGAGAGAAACCCAGAGGGCCAGGATAATGAATAGAAATATATAGCTTCTAGGAGTGGGGGACCCTCTAGAAAGTCCTAGAGACCTGAGATGTGAGAGACTCTGAAGACTCAATGGGGGTGACCTTAGTGGAAATATACAACAATGGGAACCTGAGGAGAACAATTCTACTAGATAGACAGTGCCCCAAATAAGTGGATGGATTTACCAACCAACAGTCAAAATTTCTGACCCAGTATTGTCAAAATTTTTGACCCAGTCTAAAAGAAATGCAGGGACAAAATTGGAGCAGAGACTAAAGGAAAGGCTGTCCATTGACCAGCCCAACTTGAGATCCATCTCTTGGGGAGGCACCAATGCTTGACACTAATACTGATGCTATGATGTGCTTACAGACAGGGGCCTAGCATGGATGTCCTCTGAGAGGCCATACCAGCAGCTGACTGAGACACCAATCATTAGAGTGAACTCAGGGACCCCTATGGAAGACTAAGGGGAAGGATTGAAGGAGCTGACGGGGATAGTAACCCCATAGGAAGACCAATAGTCTGAAATAACCAGGACCCTGGGAGCTCCCAGAGACTAAGCCAGCAACCAAAGAGCATACACAGGCTAGTCCGATGCCCCTTGCACTTATATAGCAGAGCACTGCCTTGTCTGGCCTCAGTAGGAAAGAATGTGCCTAATATGTAGAGACTTGAGGCCCCAAGGAAGGGGGATGCCTAAGGAGGGGAACATCCTTTCAGAGGCAAAGGGCAGGTGAAAGGGGATGAAGAACGCTGGGAGGGGAAACCAGAAGGGAGTTAATGTCTGGAATGTAAATAAATAAAATAATCAATCAAAGATAAAATAGTTTTAATCAAAGCTTTAATAATTACTTCATTATAACAAAGGCTCTAGGTTGAAAGCCTATATGCAACATCACAGTGCGTGGAGAAAACATACTGAAATAAATTCTTCTAATGTCAAGGATGAGCACTTTCATGATTCTTACTCCTTATAATACTTGATATTGTTACAAGAAAAATAAGGTAGTAAAAGAAAAATAAATACAAATATAAAAGAATTAGAATAATCACTTACAGCATATTATATTATTTGTTACTTGAAAGACCATAAACACTCCATCAGAAGACTTTTAGATCTGATAAGCAAATTAAGCAAAACAACAGAAAACACACAAAAATCAGTAGCAATGAATGAATTCCCTCTCAGTGTAGCCTCAAAATAAGCAATAAAACATCTATGAATAAACTTTACTAAATAGTTTCAAGAGTGAAACTAAGGGAAAAAATGAAAAGGTAGCTAAAAAGATCATAGAAAAGAGAAAACCTTCCATTGTCAGCAATCTACAAATATTTATTTATATTAAGTTAATATTAATGACATTATTTACAAGTCCAGAAACTCCTAAAATTCATTTGACAATAGAAAATACTTTGAATAACCAAAACACCATGGATAACCAATGTAATTCTGAGAAAAATGAGCCAAGTTGGAGGCATCATAAGCCAAATTTAAAACTCAACACAGCATTGTAACGGTTGCACATAGCTCTCACCTCTTATCAGAGAGAGGCATCGTATTTCAGTGGATGATGGCAGTTAATACAGAGACTCACAAGATAAAGTGCAGTAACAAGTGGTTGTGGAGTGTTCAGCCTTAAATAAGACATCTATATAACTTCTACCAAGGCTCAGGGAATATCAGAGAAAGAGCTAGAAAGATTGCAAGAGCTAGAAGTTGGCAAAGACAACTTCAAACACATTGTTGAAACTGTTTTCTGGACATGACACAGTCAGGGCAATGCACTCATGAAGTCAAGCACTGTGGCTATATTCACAATATCTGTAAACCAGTAAACCAGTAAACATTCCAACATGGATGGAGAAGAGGCACACAAAGCCCCACTCCTACCTGAGAGATACTGGCAGTTGATGGCTGTTGGAGGAGGGAATGTCAGTGTTTTTCCAGTGGTATGGCCTCTTGTACATTGCCCATGATCCAGTAGATGGCCCTACATCTATGGTCATGGGAACTTATCTAATTGGAATCTTTGAGTTATAAATAAAAAAGACTAGGACATGAAGTTGAGAGGGGCTTGTGGAGATATCGAGATGTTAGAAGTTGAAAAGTGGGTTAGGTATGTGCCAACCTGTTGATTGAGGATAAATCCTTTTTATTCTTTTCAAAAAAGAAAAATGGACCCAAAATGCTAATATCATGATATAAAATTTTAAAGCTACTGGAGCAAAACGTTCAAGATATAAATGCAGATACTAAAATTCTGAAATCTATTATTTCAAGAAATGAAATAAAAAACTATCAAATAAAATTGCATCAAATTAAAATGTTCCCGTACATCAAAGTAAGAACTGACAAAGTAAAGAGTTAGCGTATTAGATGGTAGAAAATAATTGATATATATATGTGTATATATATATATGTATATATTAGAATATGGTATATATTTGTGTATATATATATGTATTATAATCATAAAAAATGCAGGATGAGTCACTTTTAAATATATTAATATATATGCATATGTGTTTATATACTATGTATTATATAGTATATATAACCTGAATGTAGAAGATGAACTATTAGAAAAAAATGGATTTTAATAGAGGTAGGATGAAGGCAAAGAAATGATATTAATGTGCTTGAATCAATTTAAGCATAATATGTACATAAATGGAAGTAACACAATGAAATAAATTTCTACAGTCAATCTGAGTTAATGCTATGATAAAACTGGTTTCTAAGCATTTGTCTCATTTATATCATCCCCTCCTTTCCTTCCTAATTCTAAATCCTTCCATGCCAACCCCCGCCCTGTCCCTCTCAAAATTCATGGCCTTTTATTCTTAAGTTATTATTGCTATATACATATAAACAAATAAATAGACAAATATAATCTGCTGACCAATTTTAGAGTTGCTCATGTGTATATGTCTAGGATTAACCATTTCATATTTGATAGCCAATTACAGGGGCATATCATTCAGGAATATTAATTCTCTTCCTCAGCAGTCTTTACTACCTGTATCTCTTCATCTAAGCATAAATACTCACTAGGAAACTGCTGGTGGTAGGTTCTCCATTAGGATGCATCACCTCATTACCCTCAGGTAGTGGACCTTGTTATATTTCCTAAATCACAGTAGCATGTCAGCTGATATTGCCATTGTTCAAGTGTTATTTAGGCAGTCATGTTCCTATGATTTCACGGGTATAGCTTCTTTGCCATATCTTGAAAATATAACCATGCGTTAAGACTTCCAGTTCTACTTACATTCTGTCTGCCTCCTCTTCTGTAATCTTTACTGAGACTTAGCTGTAGCAATTGTATTGTAGATGCATAAATTGGAGTTGGAAATCCACAGTCCACAGCTCTATGTATTTTGACCATTTGTGACTTTTTGTAATGGCCTCAATCGCTGGAATAAGTAGTGTTTTGAGAGCTACATTTGTCTGTAGGTTTACAGGCAAGTATTTGGAATACAGCTATAATTTATATTCATTAGGAAACTGGAAGTAGTAGGTTCTCCACTAGGATCCATAACCTCATTAGTCTCAGGGAGCAGGCTAAGCTCTGTTTTGAAATTATCTTATTAACTAGTGAGGTTCCACGAGTCTTTTTAATGTAACCTCAGTTTTGGTTAATCCATCTACTAACCTCTCTCTCTCATTCCCCCAACACACTGCCACTTAATTACATCAACACTTAGTATACCCCCTCTCTCCTTTCTTTTCACATGAGTTCTACTATCCTTATACCCTTATAGTCTTTTTCTGTGGCATTTTATACCCCTTTTCTGTGGGTAAACCTTGTCCTTCAACTCCTAGTTTTGCCCACACCGCTACCTCTTTCCCTTTTTGAGCCTTTCAATATATAATGTCATTTCCTATTTTCCACACTCAGTTGGTGTCATCAGTGGAAAAGAAATTTATTTCTAGTTGGAAATTTGTTTTTGATTTTTAATTCATCCAGTAGGCCTACATATTCTTATTGGGGAATTTATTATATTCACATTCAAGTTTATTATTGGTAGTTAAGGACTCATTTTAGATATTCTGCTGATTTTCTTCTAATTGATTTGAGTATTCATTGCTCTTTCTGTCCTCTATTAAGAATGTTTGTGGATCAATATTTAACTTTATTTGTTATGTTTATTTTGTACTTTTAATATGCTTTCTGTATTTTATCTTTTATTTTAAAAACAGACTAGATAAAAAGAACAATCATGAAGTACATGAGTGACAGACACAGACCAAGAGGGCAGCTAGAAAAATATACCTTAAGATCATAAAGTACCTCAACCTGACCTCATTTTATTTTCAAAGTTATTTCAAATTCAGCACCTATAAACATGACCTAAGTAGATATCTTGCTTTAAAAGGCATAAGTTGACTGACTACATGTAACCGTAGATCAGCATAATCTAATGATACCTTAATAATGATTAGTAACTAGCTCCAATATCTTTACTCTTTAAATTATTATTATTATTATTATTATTATTATTATTAGTAGTAGTAGTAGTAGTAGTAGTAGTAGTAGTAATAGCAGTAGTGTGTGTATGTGTGTGTGTGTAAAGATCAGAGGACAATTTGTAGTGTACTGGTTCTTTACTTTCACTATGGGTTCTGGAAACTGAACTCAGGTCATACAGTAAGTGATTGACCTGGTGAACTATTTCACAGGCATGCCTCCTCCCTTTACTTGCAGGTAAAAGATAACAAGCTAGGGGAAGAACACTGTGAACATGCTGCTGCTAGATTTATCACCCATTAGTTCAGTTAGCTATTTTCACTGAACTTACATATTAAAGAAATTACTTCTACAGAATAATGCAAAAGTACAGTCAGTGCACAGACTGAAATTTGCCCCCACCCTTGACCCAGGAAGTCTCAAGCTCCATAGCATTTGGTTCTCTTGGCTCCAAAATGCATTGTTGACATTAAAGTTTCTTTTTCTTTTGATCTTCCTTTTGCTCCCCAGTATTAGAACTCAGAGTTCTCCCTTTTAGCTGTCATCTTTTTATATGCCATTTTGAATAGCTTTAATGATATCTGCTGAAAAGAAGCAGCTACCTGCTTAATATTTACTCCTGTTTTCCGGTTTTCACACCAGGAAAGCTTTCATTCTGAAAATCTCTCTCCCCCCCCCCCCCCTGTGTGTCTCTCTCTCTTGTTTCACCTCCAGCAGGCAGCAAATCCTTAAATTCTACCATCATTTTTTTTTTAAGTTTTGATATTTATTTACATTTTAAATGTTTTCCCCTTTCCAGGTCTCCCCTTTGGAAACCCCCTATCACATGCTCCCTGCACTTGCCTCTATGAGGGTATTTACTCACCCACCCACCCACTCCTGTCTTCCCTCCCTGACATTCCCCTATACTGGGGCATCTAACACTCTCAGACCAAAGGGCCGGTCCTCTTACTAATGGTCAACAAGGCTCTCCTCTACCACATATGTGGCCAACACCATGGGTCCCTCCATATGCATTCTTTGGTTGGTGGTCCAGTTTCTGGGAGAACTGAGGGGACTGACAAGTTGACACTGTTGCTCCCTCCATGGGGCTGCAAACTCCCTCCACTCCTTCAGTCCCTTCTATAACTCCTCCATCTGGAATCCCACATTCAGTCCAAAGGTTGCTGTGAACTGAATCATGGGTGTTCCGAATTTTTGGGCTAATATCTACTTATCACCGAGAACATACCGTGTTTGTTTTTTGGTGACTGAATTACCTCACTCAGGATGATATTTTCAAGTTCCATCCATTTGCCTGTGAATTTCATGAAGTCATTGTCTTTAATTGCTGAGTAGTATTCCATTGTGTAAATGTACCACATTTTCTGTATCCATTTTCTGTTGAGGGACATCTGGGTTGTTTCCAGTTTCTGGCTATTATATATATGGCTGCTATGAACATAGTGGAACATGTGTCTTTATTACATGTTGGAGCATCGTCTTGGTGTATGCCCAGGAGTGGAATAGCTGGGTCCTCAGGTAGTTTTATGTCCATTTTTCTGAGGGTCTGCCAAACTTATTTCCAGAGTGGTCGTACCAGCTTGCAATCCAACCAGCAACGGGGGAGTGTTCCTCTCTCTCCACACCCTCTCCAACATCTGCTGTCACCTGAGTTTATGACCTTAGCCATTCTGACTGGTGTGAGGTCAAATCTCAAGGTTGCTTTGATCCCTTTGACCTTTGAAGAATAATAATTTTGATGTGTTCATGGATTCATTTTGCAAGAATTTTATTGAGTATTTTTGCATTGATGTAAGGGAAATTGGTCTGAAGTTTTCTTTTTTTGTTGTGTCCTTGTGAGGTTTTGGTATCAGTGTAACTGTGGCCTCATAGCATGAATTGGGTAGTATTCCTTCTGTTTCGGTTTTGTAGAATAGTGTAAAGAGTATTGGTATTAGGTCTTCTTTGAAGGTCTGATAGAATTCTGAACTAAACCCACCTGGTCCTGGGCTTTTTTTTTTTTGGTTGGGAGACTTTTAATGACTGCTTCTAGTTCTTTAGGGGTTATAGAACTGTTTCGATGGTTTATCTGATTATGACTTAACTTTGGTCTTTGGTATCTGTGTAGAAAATTGGCCATTTCATCCAGATTTTCTAATTTTGTTGAGTATTGGCTTTTGTAGTAGGAGCTGATGATTTTTTTTAATTTCCACAGGTTCTGTTGTTATATCTCCCTTTTCATTTCTGATTTTTGTTAATGTGGATACTGTTGCTGTGCTCTCTGGTTAGTCTACCTAAAGGTTTATCTATCTTGTTGATTTTCTCAAAGAACCAGCTCCTGGTTTTGTTGATCCTTTGTATAGTTCTTTTTGTTTCTACTTGTTTGATTTGATTCTCAACAATAAAAAGACTTCTCTGGGAATCTGCCTCCCTGACCTCAAGCTATACTACAAAACAGTAGTGATAAAAACTGCATGGTGTTGCTACAGTGACAAGCATGTAGAACAATGGGATAGAATTGCACCCCAGAAATGAACCCACACACTTATGATCACTTGATCTTTGACAAAGGAGCTAAAACCACCCAGTGGAAAAAAGACAGCACTTTCAACAAATGTTGCTGGTTCAACTGGCAGTCTACATGTAGAAGATTGCAAATTGATCCATTCCTATCTCCCTGTACAAAGCTAAAGTCCAAGTAGATGAAGTACCTCCATATAAAACCAGATATACTGAATCTAATAGAAGAGAAAGTGGGGAAAAGTCTTGAGCACATGGGCACAGGGGAAAAGTTCCTGAATAGAACACCAATGGCTTAGTCTCTAAGATCAAGAATCAACAAATGGGACCTCATGAAATTACAAAGCTTCTGTAAGGCAAAGGACACTGTAAATAGGACAAAACAGCAACCTATAGTTTGGGAAAAGATCTTTACCAATCCTATGTCTGATATAGGGATAATATCCAATATATACAAAGAACTCAAGAAGCTAGACTCCAGATATCTAAATAACCCTATCAAAAAATGGGGAAGAGAGCTAGACAGAGAAATCTCAACTTAGGAAACTCATAGGGCTGAGAAGCACCTAAAGAAATGTTCAACCTCCTTAGTCATCAGGGAAATGCAAATCAAAACAACCCTGAGATTTCACCTCACACCAGTCAGAATGGCTAAGATCAAAAACTCAGGTGACAGCAGATGTTAGCAAGGATGTGGAGAAAGAGGTACACTCCTCCATTGCTGATGGGAATGCAAGCTGATACAACCTTTCTGGAAATCAGTTTGGGGGAACCTCAGAAAAATGGAGATAATACTACCTTAGGATCCAGCTATTCCACTCCTGGGCATATACCCAGAAGATGCTCCAACATGTAATAAAGACACATGCTCCATTATGTCCATAGCAGCCATATTTCTAATAGCCAGAAACTGGAAACAACCCAGATGTCCCTCAACAGAAGAATGGATACAGAAAATGTGGTACATTTACACAATGGAATACTACTCAGCTATTAAAAACAATGACTTCATGAAATTCTCAGGCAAATGGATGGAACTTGAAATTATTATCCTGAGCAAGGTAAAGCAATCCCAAAAGAACTAACATGGTATGTACTCACTGATAAGTGGATATTAGCCCAAAAGTTCAGAATACCCAAGAGTCACTTCACAGCAACCATTGGGCTGAGCGTGAGGTCCCAGATGAAGGAGTTGGAGAAGAGACTGAAGGAGCTGAGGGAGTTGGCAGTTCTATGGAGGGAGTAACAGTGTCATCTGGCCTGACCTCCCGATGTTCCCAGAGACTGGATCACCAACCAAAGAATACACATGGAGGGACCCACTGTGTTGACCACGTATGTGGCAGAGGAGACCCTTGTTGGCCATCATGGGGAGGAGAGGCCCTTGAGCCTGAGGGTGTTAGATTCCCCAATATAGAAGAATGCCAAGGAGGGCAGATGAGAGTGGGGGAAACATTTGAAATGTAAATAAAGTATCAAATAATAAAAAATTAAAAAGTAAGTTATGAAGAGTTGATGTTATGCTCTCAAATCTTTCTCTGATTGCTTAGTCTGCCCCTAAATCAGATGTCATTGTTTGGGATTAAAGGTGTGTTCCAAAAGGGTTTCTGTACTTCAGCCAGAGGGCTTAAAGATGTGTGACATGTCTACATCCAGTGGGATATGTAATCTTTTGCTAGACCAGCCATCTTGCTCAATTAAAATTCCTCTGCAAAAAATAGTTGGTGGTACCCAATTAATACCAACAAATCACCTTTGATTGCTTCTGAGACTTGAAATAAATCTAAAATCTAAGGCAGGTCCATTCACCCTGGTGTCCAGTGACTTCAGGGATTCTGGGAGTGCTGCAGCATCCAGAAGACATACAGTCAGGGCTTTACTAGAGCTCATCATAGAACCTGAGTAAAGGAATATGAAGTAGCAAACAAGTTCTTGGTAGGCCTTGCAGTGTGCTGTGTGATAGAGACAGTACTTCCAGAAGCCTCCTGCCACCTCTATTTCCTTCTTAAAGCTCTTCTTTGTGTTGATGATTGTGGTGAAGTTTGTGTTATCACATACTTTCATAAGGGGAATTATGGATTTGTTTATCACCTTTAGAAGAACTCCTTCAATCAAGTTTTGTTATGTTTTGGTTTTTTTGTTTGTTTGTTTGTTTGGGTTTTTTTGGCAGTCCTGAGTTCGCTTAATTACTGCTTTTCAGTTAAGGTATTTTGTGATGGCTAATCTCAGTTGTGAACCCAACTTCAGCTAGAATTAACTGGTGCCCTAGATCCTCAGTACACCTGTGAGGTAATCTTAATTAGATTGTTTGAAGCAGGAATATTCTCTCTAATTCACCCTAAATCTGGGCCATACCTCCTGGGAGGCAACCTATATTAAAGGACATGGAAGAAGAAAACTGTTTTTTGCCTTATTCTCACAGGCAAGTTTTTCTATACTGTTGCCAAGGCCAGTATTAATTCCAACTTTTTCAGGCATTGTAGACTAAACAGCAGCAGCTTTCCATGAATCTTCCAGGATTCTACCACTAGATTGAAACTATAGAGATATCCAGTCTTATGGATTTAACAGTTCCAGGATTCTTGGCCATTTTTCATGAGATAGGCATTGTTAGATCACGTGGTCCATGTCCTGTAAGCCAATTTAATTCCCTGATATAATAAAATATATAATATATGATATATTAGTTATATGCTCATCAATATATGATATATGTTACATTATTATATGGTTTATGATATGATGCACGACATATGATGATATGTGATATGTGGCAGTGACATGTGAAATGTGACATGTGACATGAGACATGAGATATGAGATGTAATATTATATAATATATATAAAAAATTAATTTTGTCTACTCTGTAAGAAACCCCTGAAAAATTCCACATTTATTTCACTCTTTATTTCTGTCTACTATTATAAACATATTTGACATTTTTCTGGACTTCTAATATGTCATTTTTTTGTCTTGGCCTTAATGGTTTCTTCTGTTGAATATGCTGCTAGCATAAGGAAGAGAACCTTCAATAAGAATTTGTATTTTTCTGCTGCACATTTCAAGTTCATTCTTTGTCTGTGTTAGATATAATATGTCATTATAAAGATTCCCACTCATCATTGCAATTTGGTATTCTATAAGAATTCTAGGCATCTATTTATTTTTATTTATTTTTTATCTATCTATGCATCTGTCTATCTATCTTAACCAAGATTCATAGAGTTATATTCTATTTTATTCAACCAATTTTCTATGTAATTTTTCTTTTATTATGATATTCCAAAAATCTGAATGTCTCTTAATTAATGGTATACTATAGGCAGTTGATATTCTTGGCATGACTGCAGTGTTTCAAAGGGCCACTCTTCCAAGTTTAGCTATTCTTCCTTATTCTTGATTCAATCTGGTCTTAAGTCATTCAATTATATTTTTATTTAACTTACTGAACATTTCATATTGAAGGTCTCTGATGGGTTATTGTTTTTTTAAATCTTTCTTTCTTGAATTTCAGATTAATACACTGCATGTCTTTCTAACTTGAGGAAATTTCACTTAGCTTATTGGTGCTTCCTTAGATGTCATTGATCATTTTTATAATTTTTTCTTTAAATTATTTTTCAGGCATGTGATCCACATTGATTACATTGGAATTAGTTGCCTGAGACATATTCATTCTTTTTAAAGTACCATATTATGTGCCATCTCGTGTATCCCTTTTTGGGACACAGTGTGACATATAACCCAGGCTGATCTTGCACTCACTACCTGAGGATAACCCTGAACTTAATGATCCTCCCACCTGCAGTTTCAAAGTATCGGAATTTCAAGTGTGCATCACCACATCTCATCTTATGTAGTTCTTGGGCTCAAAACCAGGACATCCTGGAGACTAGGCATGCACTCTACCAACCAAGCTCTATCCCCATATTCTGGTTTATTTTGTGTGTTTCTCTGTTTATATTTATACAACTGATATATATTAATTATCTTTACAATTTAATGCTATAAAATTTTTACCAGGTGATTTCTTTCTTTATATATGTGTTCAGTTTAGTTTATAATGCAATATAGTGGTTTTAATTCTAGATATGAATCACAGTATAGCATCCATATTTTCTTTCAGTGTAATTAATGAATTTGGAATTAGTGTGTAATGTGGTCAGAGACAACTATTTTTTTTTCTGTGAGTCAATTAAGAATAGAGGATAAGCTTGACATTTCGGGAAGCTGTAGCACAGAAAAGAAGGTTGTATGTTCCCTGCATACCCTCTCCCACAATAGGAATTGTGGCTACAAGCATTTGCTTATATACTATCTAATCTATTTTCTTTATTTTATACAAAGGTATTGGATCCTGGGTAAGGAATCCAGTAACTTAAAGTCTTGCCTGAACCATAAGATTACATACTATTCAACTTTTCTTTCTTCAAACCATATTTGTAAGGCTGTCAGAAGTAAAAGTATTTCAGGTCTTTGCATCACTATACTTAGTTTCTAAAGTATACTTATATTAATGCATGTAGGAAATCATGAACAAAAACACTTATGATATTACACACAGTCAGAGAGAGAGAGAGAGAGAGAGAGAGAGAGAGAGAGAGAGAGAGAGATTTCAATCTCAGAATGAAGTAAACACACTGTTCTTTGTGAGTTTTGAAAACTCTGAGTCTTATCAGCTTTCATAATTTTGATAGCCACTTGAGAATCTAAACTTCTTTGTCTTTGTCCTTAAAATCAGGCCTATTCAATTTCCTACTTTTGTTACACTATCAGATATTTTACTTTTAATCAAGATCTCTATGACTGGAGAACTGGCTGAATGTATAGAGGGTTTGCTATGAAAGCATCTTCTATGTGAAAGCTAGACACAGAAACATGCACCTGTAACCCCAGCACTCAGGAAACAAGGATTGGCTGTTTTTAGTGATTCTCTGGACAAATAGTATAGCTGAAATGGCAAGCTTCAGGCTCAGTAAGTTTCCCTGTACCAAAAAATAAAATAGAAAATGGTAGGGGAAAAGATCCAAAGTCAGCCTTTTGCTTCCACACATACATAGATGAATGTCTCCCAACCCCCATACACAGCATACATCACACTAACACACAAATGTTTAGTTTTATTATTTGATTTTAGGGTGGTTTATCATTCAGTTTCCTGTGTGGCTCTTAACCACCCTAGGCCCCCTGAGACTTCAAACTTCAAACCATAGTGATGCCGAAAGATCTGGCTTATCTCTTTACATTTACTAAAGTCTATAAATTAGACCTTCATCTGAGGAAATTTCTTATCTGAGATTAAAATAAAGAGAAATAGAAATTGTCTTTAGAATCAAGCTCTCTCTCATCAGTTTTAATCTCCTTGTCATTCAGGGATGAATGAGTCAGTGGTATGAATAACTCATATATAGAGTCAGCTATAGCTGACTGTCAGGGAGAAAAAGTGAGTGTCAAAGATATCAAAGAGCATTATACACACACACACACACACACACACACAATTATTTTATCAGTTAGTATAGATAGATTTAATAGTATATAAAATATTTAGATTACAAGTTCTGTAGAAGAAACACACACACACACATTTGGAGGAAGCCTAGAAAAATCATGGCAACTTGGTAGTTGCAACAAATTTGGAAAAATATGTTTTGAATGATTAGCTAAATATAGAATTTGAAATTTAGACAAACAGAATGAGTTAATATATTTTTCCAAATTGAGAGACATTTTCCACAATAATATACTTTTATCAACCCATGTGACTGTTATTTGTATGAGAGGCATTTTATTCATATTAAGATATGATGTACAGAAAACACAAATACTGATTTTAAATTGAACCTGAAATTGAAAATCACCAGGACTAACAGTGAAGTACAGGGGTTTGTTTAAACTTAGGTTACATCTTTCATAAGCAATTGAATGTAGCATTTCCCATACTAGTATCAGAAACTGATTTATTTACAGAGGGCAAACAAATCTCTCAAGCTGTGTTTAATGCTAGGGAGGTCAGCTAAAGGCATATCTTAAGAGTACACTACAGACGTAAGTACAGACTGACCAAGGAAGGAACAGCTTGTTCAAGAGATAAGCCCAAGTGCAACTACACAAACAGAAGTAACTGTAGAAATGAAAATTGTAAAAGGTTGCATAAGTAAGCAAGCATTAGGAACACAGGCATGGAAAACATCAGAAATATTGATGATATTAAGGAGGTTGCTGATTTTCTTACCTTGTAGTGATCGACAAAACCCCAGGAATCTTCTCCACTGCTATCATATACCTTAGAATCTTTAATTCCTTTCATTGTGACTTTCCAAATCAAATCATCATGTTCTTTTTCAGTCTCTAGTTATGTTCATTTTTATATACTCAACCAGTCACCACAGTAGTTTAAATATTAATATTCACTTGGCAACTGCACAGGGAAATCTTGGCTCATGACATTAGATATGTATTGTTCTTGCCTTTAAAATAATCCAGTGCTTGTACCTAACACACCTTGAAATATTCAAATTCATATTCTAGTTAGCCCATATATTCAAAATATTTTTATATTTGCCATGTCTGTCTTATTGATTTGTACTATATGTTGAAAATATAGTGATGAATAATGTAAACGCTGTTACCTAGGAGTTCTGGACCTAGAATTACATATATAATCTAAGAGGTGGGAACATAAATGAGGAAGTTACCTTCAAAAGATGGAAATTTTGATGCCACCCAAGTTGTTAGGAAGACAATTAGATGTACATTGGATGTGGCTACTATTTGATCAGAGAAGTTCCCTTCCAAGAGTTCTTCACCCCATTCCCCGCTATCTTTGACTTTGAGAGGATGTTCTCCCCCCTTCCCCTGTGCATCCTCCTTCCCTGGGGCATCAAGTCTCTACAGAATTAGGCACATCCTCTCCCACTGAGGACAGACAAAGCAATCCTCTGCTACATATGTACCAGTGGCTCTGACCAATCTGTATATGCTCTTTGGTTGGTGGCTTAGTCTCTGAGAGCTCCCAGTGTTCTGGATTAGTTGATATTATTGGTCTTTCTATGGGGTTGCCATCCCCTTCAGCTTCTTTCCCTAACTCTTTCAAAGGGTTCTGTGACTTCAGTCCAAAGGTTGGCTGTGAATATCTACATCAGTGTCAGTCAGCCGCTGGCAGAGCCTCTCAGAGGACAGCCATGCTAGGCTCCTGCCTGCAAGCACAACATAGCATCATTAATAGTGTCAGGGTTTGATACCCACCGGTGGAATGGATCCCAATTTGGGCCAGTAACTGGATGGCCTTTCCTTCAATTTAAGCTCCATTTTTGTCCCAGCTTTTATTTTAGACAGGAATGATCCTGAGTCAAAAAATTTGAAGGTAGTTTGGTGACCCCATCCCTTCACTGGGAGCCCTGTTGATCTACTGGAGGTGGTCAATTTAGATTCCATGTCCACATTGTTGGGCGTTTTGGCAATATCACCCCCACTGAGTCCTGGGATCCTCTCACATCTCATGTCTGTGGGACTGTCAAGAGACTCACTCCACCCCACATACCCAGCAGCTGCATATTTCCATTCATTCTCCTGGCCCTCTGGGCTTTTTCTCCTGTCTCCCCACATACCTGATCTTTTCCCCCCTTTCCCCTCCCCATCTCTCTCCCACCCAGGTCCCTCCTTCCCTCTGCTTACCATGATTATTTTGTTCTCCCAAGGTGGAATTGAAACATTCCCACTTGGGCCATCTTTCTTGTTAAATGTCTGTGGGTTTAACAAGCTCTGTGGGAGATCCTATTTGTCATTTGTTGATCTTAGAGCCCAAGCCATTGGTGTTCTGTTCAGGAAATTCTCTCCTGTGCCAATGAGAATGGAGTCCCTTTGGGATGGCAGGCTGCTCAGGGCAGCTTGTCTTAGTCCAGAGGGCTCAGCCAGCAGTGAAGATGGGTACAGGAAAGGAAGCTTACCTGTATGTTTCAAGAGTCTGATAGTGGTGGACAAGCTGCAGCAGGAAAATGGAGGTCCCCCTGGGATAATAGGCTGCTCAGGGCAGTTTGGCTTGGCCCATTGGGCTCAGCAAGCAGGGAAGATGAGTGAGGAAAGAGAAGCTTACCTCAAGAAGGAAGACCAAAGTGTGGGTGCTTCAGTCCTTCTTAGAAGGGGGAGCAAAATACTCGTGGGAGGAAATATGGAGACAACGTGTGGAGCAGAGACTGAAAGAAAGGCCATCCAGAGACTGCCCCACTGGCGGATCCATCCTGTATACAGTCACCAAACCCAGACACTATTGTGGATGGTAAGAAGTGCTTGCTGACAGGAGCCTGATAAAGCTGTCTCATGAGAGGCTCTGCCAGAGCCTGACAAATACAGAGGCAGATGCTCGCAGCCAACCACAGGGTCCCCAGTGGAGGAGTTAGAGAAAGGACTTAAGGAACTGAAGGGGTTTACAGCCCCATAAGAAGAACAACAATACCAACCAACCAGACCCCACAGAGCTCCTAGGGACTAAACAACCAACCAAGGAGTACACATGGAGGGACCCATGGCTCCAGACACATATGTAGCAGAGGATGGCCTTATAAGGCATCAATGGGAAGAGAGGCCCTTGGTCCTGTGAAGGCTCAATTGATGGCCCCAGTGTAGGGGAATTTGAGGGCAGGGAGGTAGGAATGAGTGGGTGGGTGGAGGAGAACCCTCATAGGAGCAGGGGAGGGGGAAACAGAGAAAGGGGATAATATTTGAAATGTAAATAAAGAAAATATCCAAAAAAAAGAAAGAAAGAAAGAAAGAAAGAAAGAAAGAAAGAAATAGTAAGCTTCCAGGTGAGTACCAACTTAATTCATCCATGTCCTGTGATCAAAACAGGTGTGGTATCTTCAACAACTGGGGATTACCAGCAACTTCTGGTGGGTAACCAAGAGTAATGGCAACTTCCATTGTTTTAGGGATCTCTAACCAACAATTTGAAGATACAGATTGTTAGCATTTCTTCTGCTCAACAGTTACCGAGCAACAGCCAGGTAGGCTTGGCTTGCTATAAAAGGGCCTTTTTGGTCTCTCTTTTTTCTCTCTCTGACCCTTTCTTCTCTCTGACCCTTTTCTCTATCTCTGTGACCCCTTTCTCCTCCCTCTTGTGTTTCTGGCTGGTCTCTTACTCTCTCTCTCTCTCTCTCTCTCTCTCTCTCTCTCTCTCTCTCTCTCTGACTTCTCTATCCTCTCTCTTTCTCTGCCTCTACTCCCATCTCATGCCACCTTCCCAGTCTCCCAAATAAACCCTATTCTATACTAGACCAGGGTATAGCTAGAACCTCAGTGGGGAGGGATGCCTCCACATGGGCCTACTGAGGCACCCCTCCTACAGCACCATACCTCACTCTTTAAAACATATCAGTTACTTTACAAAACATATCAGGTATCCTGAACCTGGGACTAGGAAAAGGCCTCTAGCAAGCCCAAGTACAGCAAACATGGCATCAACAGGTTTTGCCTTTTACCCTGCTCCCCCTTGCTAAACTGTTGGATTGCACTCCTAATGCTAGTTCCCAAGGCTCATTCCCTTATTAAGCCACTGACTTATTCCTGAGACAAAACATCAAGGTCTAACAATCAAAGTCAATCAGGATTTACCAATTCATCCTAGCACAGACTCCTCCCTTTCCCCCTTTAAAACCCACTCTTGCAATAAATCTTTTGATGCTTTTCTTGCTTGTGCTTGTTGCTACTGTTGCTGCTGCTTACTATCTGTCTTTGCTGCTCCATTCAACCCTTGCTTGCCTTCTCAGGTAATAAATTTCCTTTGAACTAAGAGTTTGGTATCTGCATAAATGTCCTGTACCTACTACAAGGGGTGTTACCTATATAGATTTTGTTTGATGACCTGTAGTTTTTGGTAAGATTATTTCATCCTGTGTAGGGTAGTACCAATTGAACTGTTTTTGAAACATATTATTAGGAAACTTACAAAATAGTATATGGTGCTTTCAACCATCCTTATACTTAGTTATCTTTCTTACCACCCCACTTCCCTTTGATCCTCTCTTTCCTTCCTCACTTAAACATTCCCTCTAATATTCCCGCTTTCCAGCTTGATATCGCACTTGTTCTGCTTTTTTTCAGTTAGCTCCTCTCCAACAATGTCAATTTTCTGGCTTCTGTGAGTATTCTAAGCCAAACACACGCATGATGATAGGATCCACAGATGAGGGAAAACATGTAGCATTTATCTGTCTCATTCTGTGTTACTTCAGTATAAATCTTATAGGCACTGAACTTTGAGCTATGTTCCATATGAAACACCACAAGAGGTCAAGAAACCCTTGAACTGATTTAGAAGTTGAACAGGCCGAACATTGACAAGTAAAGCTGAAAAGTATCACTTATTTAATGTGATAATTCTAGAACAAAGGTAAGTATTGTAGTACTTTAAGATCCAAACTTATTAAATTATTATCCATAATAAATTTTGTGTTTAAAGATAACTTTAGTATGTGATAGTTTTGTTCTGAAAACCAAAGAACATTTAAGCTAGCTGTTTATAGCTTTGTCAAAGGATTAAAATACAAAAAGTAAATGTCTCTGAACACAAGAGAATATAACCACTAGAGCAGTGGTTCTCAACCTGTGGACTGTGACCTCTTGGGGGGGGGGTTCAAGCTATCTTTTCACAGTGGTTGCATATCAGATGTTCAGCATATCATATATTTACATTATTATTCATAACAGCAAAGTTACAGTTATAAAGTAGCAACAAAATAATTTTATAGTTAGGGGTACTACAATGTAAGGAACTGCATTAAATGATACAGCAATGGGAAGGTTGAGAATCATTGCACTAGAGTTTTCCAATATGTACATATTTTAGACTAGGAACATTTTAGCAAAAGAATTTTCCTACCTAAGTTACTTGGGTAGGAAAATTATATTACAATTTTAAACATAGGTTGCTGCATTATTTGTAACTAAAGCATTTTAACAGACATTTTCTGTATAGTACTCAACTATAATCAAGTAATTAAAATAATCTACATATATATTTTTTTAAAAAAAGTTTAATTCATTCAAGTAAGACAGGATGACTGTTTTATATGTTTTATCTTGAACCTTTTGACTTCTAAAATGTGTCCAACTTACCCATGATATTAACACAAAAATATCCTAAAATCAGACTTTTTAATTGATGAAATGTTTATTGATGCTAGTTTTTTTTTAAATACAGAAATGGGGGTCAAGAACAGTATGATAAATGGAAATCCTTAAGGAGAGCTATAGAGAGTGACAGGAGAGATCTATCTATTTAGCATTACATAGAAGAACCATAAACAACACTATATTTCAATCTTTAAGACAGCAAGTCAAGAATTCAAGAGTGTCTTTCTCTTTCTAGTGATTAGCATCTGAAATACTATTTTTATGTTCATACCTGGGGTTGGACATGACTTTTTTAAATGATGGTGTACCTGATTACAAATTTCATGTTCATGTGGCTGACCTAGATTTACTAGTTCTCCTGATTTATTGCCTACATTCAAACATGCAAGATTATATATATGTGGTGTGAAAGATGACATGAAAGATATAAACATTGTAGAATGGTTCAATGAAAATAAAGAGTATGCAGTTTTCTTCACACAATTATTCTCTTCCATCTAAATATAATATCTATTGATTTTTTAAATTTTAAAAAATATTTGAAATTTCATATATGACTATTGTAATTGCACCATTCACTCTTTCCTCTTTTCAATTCCTTTCATCTCCTACATCCTACTCCCTTTCAAATATATAGCATTGTCTGTATTATTGTTACATATCATCTCCCCATGGAGTTCATTTAGTGTTGCTAGTGTGCATGATTTTAGGGCTGGCTATTTGATATTGAATAATCAATTATGGGACTCATCCTTGGGGAAGACCAATTATTCCTCTAAGCAGCCTTTAATTGCCTGTAGTTCTTCCTGTAGGGGTTAGACCCTATGAAAATTTCCTCCATCCTCACTGATATATTAACTAGTGTTGCCATTATTCAGATCTTGTTAATGCAAAAAAATTATTGAGATATCAAAGTTTTATCATCCCTGTCATTTCTAAAAGACAATCTCATCCTGATGTTCTGCCTCTTACCATCTTTCTGCCCCCCTTTTCCGAGTTTTCCTGAGAGTTAGTAGAGGATGTACTGTAGATAAATCAATAGGGGCTAGGCTTCCTCATCAATTATTCTCTTCATTTTGATCAGTTGTGTCTTTCTGAAATGATATCCATACACTATAAAAAGCAGCTTCTTTGATTAAGGCAGAGAGCTATACTCATCTGTGGTTATAAGGATAAATATTGAGAATGCAGTCAAGAACTACATTCATTTAGGGACATGGCAGTAATAGGTGTAAAAGCAACTTTTATTGACCTGATGTAATTGTTGTTTTGGAGGCTTACTGCTGAATAAGTCCATCCCTTTCAGTTCTTTCTGAACTCTGCATAGAAGGTTCAACTGAGCTTTTCTGCCTCAAACTCTTCTCCATGCTGACTGATTCAATCTAGCTTCTCTTAGCTTCTTACAAAATTTCTCTTAGTCTCAAATAAACTCTCACAATCTGTTCTAATCTGGCTCCTACTCATTCTCTGACTTCAACTGCTCTGCTGACCTACACTGAACTGCATGAACTCACAAATTAACTCAACTACACTGTACTGCACTGCTTCCTACTGAGTGACTCTTTATCCCTGAGCTGCTCTTCTTTTTTCCTGTTTGCTCTCCTAAGAGCTAGGCATGTCCTATCTCTGATTCATTCTGTCAAATCTTTCTGATTCATCACTTTTCTGACACTTAATTAGATGTTGCTTTCTTTTCGTTTTAAGATTTATTTATTTGTTTATTATTTAATTTTTGTTTTTTTTTTTTTTTTTACAATCCAGTGGTTATCCACCTCCTGGTTCATCCTCTGACTGTTCCGCATCCCATTCCTCCTCCCCCATCTCCAAGAAGATGTTCCCTCTTTCCTACCCCCACCCCACCAAATTTCCCCACTCCTTGGGGCCACAAGTCTCTGGAGGGTTAGGTTCATCTTCTCTCACTGAGGCCAGACCAGGCAGTCATTTGCTGTACATGTATCATGGGGCCTCAGACCAGCAAGCTCATGTATGCTACCTGGTTGGTGGCTCAGTGTCTGAGGGATCACGGGAGGTCCAGGTTAGTTGAGACTGCTGGTCTTCCTATGGGGTCAGCCTCCTCTGCTTCCTTCTACAAACTAATTTTACCTTAAAGGTATGCACTATTAGTGTGTCTGCATACAAGCAAGAGGGATTAAAGATGTTCGGTGTGTTTGTAATCCAGTCAGATCACACAGACCTAGGTCTTTGGATGTGGTCCCTTGCAAGAGCAGCCATGTTGCTGGATTAAAATTCCTCTATGAATAGGTTCTCCTCTAGGATCTATGACCTCACTAGCTATGGGTAGTTGGCTAGAATTACAGTACCAGGAATGATTTACTTCCTGTTAAGTGGGCCTTAAACCAATTAGAGAACTGTTAGTTACAGCCAAGGTATGTTTGCTACTCTTGGACCTCTAGGTAAATATGTTGCTTTTTTTCTTATTGTTGTGATTCACAGGTAGTGCAGTTGTGTAGAACTAATTATTTCTTTCCTTCTTCAGGAGTTTACATATCACTTTCTGGTAGTATGTAAGCTAGTCCTTAGGGAGAAGGATTCTGGCTCAAATCCAGCTCAAATCCAACAAGATTTGTGTTCAAAATTTGTGATGTCCTCAACAATAGGGACTTGAATTTCTGAAAGACAAATAAAGGCAACACCAATAATTTATTTTATGTTGAGGGGGTGCTTGGACTCCCCTACCAACAACTCAAAAGGAACTTTCTCATGGCTGGTATTGGTGTTTTGTTAGGTAGTTTATGGCTTTGTTCTTTTCACAGTTTTCTACAGTACTTTCAGGTTTCTTTCTTTTTTTCATTTTTTGATTGTGTGGTCAATTTCCTCTACTTTATCATTTAGTTCTGATATTCTACTTTTTACTAGATAAACTCTACTTGAAACGCTTTTCCTTAAATTTCAAAATTGAGTAAATGACTTTTGCAATCTCATCTTCATTTGAATTTTAATTCTCTTCAATATTTCTATCTCTTTACTGAATTTTGTTTTTAAATCATGGTTTGACTTAATCATTTTATTTGTACTAATGTTCACATTTCTTGGTTCATATTTCTTCAGTTCACAACTGGTTTGTATAAATCTCTTTAAATTCATTCTCTTTAACTTAAGTTCATTGAACTATTTTGTGTGTGTGCATGTGTGCGTGTTCTTATTCTTGAAGCTTAAACTTTCAACTTCAAACTCCTTGAATTCTTTGATGAAACTTATGCTTATTCGAAGTTCTGTGTTCTGGTGTGTATCTAGGTAATTCTAATTTGAGAACATTTCTATAGGATGGGTAGATTCTTTGAGAAACATACTGTCTTGACTTTTCATATTATTTTTTGCATTAAGACCTTGACACGTGACTTTTTTTGTTGGTTGTATGTCTGATGTGGACACAGCTGGCTATGCTGGCACACAGGATATGCCTCTAGGCCTGAACCTGAGGATCAGGAAGAGAACAGGTGGGACTCACTAGTCTGGTTCAGGGTCTTAGTTGTGAAATCTAGTAAAGTTGTAGGGATTGGGATGGATACAGGCAGGGTAGTGTCAGGAGGACTCACCAAGCTGTGTTGAAACACAAGATGTGTTGTCCAGAGTGGAGGACAGATAGATCTTGCTGAAGCAGCTGTGAGGTGACTACAGTGTAAAGTCTATGCCAAGCAGCACAGGTAGATTGCCAGTGTTTCCATGCCACATGTATTGGCTAGAAGGTCCCTGTTAAGGTGGAAGTCTATGATCTGGTGATCCTGAAGGTATAAAGAGGGGCCAAGAAGAAGTCACAATACCTGGCAAGCTGCCATGGGGCAACCAAATTGGGATGGGGATGAGTTGATTTGTTTTAAAGATTTATTTTCTTTTTAATCATGTGTTTATCTGTGTATCTGTATGAGTGTATTCCATTTGTCTATGGGTTTCCTAGGAAGTCAAAAGCCTTAGAAGCCCTGGTGTTAGACTTATAGGCAGTTGTGCCTGGCTTTGTGCTGGGCATTGCAATTGGGTTGGTTGAGAGAGTAACCACTGTATCACATCCTCAGCCCGGATGACCTGATTTTTAAGTGTTGAGAAGCCATGGCATTGATTCATTGTTTTGTGTGTATAGATATCCTATTTTTGAAGGAATATTTATTGAAAGCTATATTTATTGATTAGTATTATTAGCAGATTTATTGATAATCACTTATTTACAGATCCATGGGTTTACTATCACACTTTTATTTTATTCCATGGATTTAGGTAGGTTTGTATGCCAATAACATATATTGTCAATTACGATAACCTTGTAAGCCTTGAAGTCAGGTTCTGCACTGCCTCTGATTCAGTTCTAGTTCTCAAAATTCCTTTGCTATAGATCTTCTGTTAGTCCATGTAAACTTAAATGTTGAATTTTTATTTTCCTGCTACCAAATTCAGACAGATATAGCCACAACAACAGCCAATAAAAGAAAAAGTGATAATAAAAAAGAAAGAAAAGAAATACCAAATTGTTCTAAAACATTCCCGCTAATTGAATCTAATATCAAATTGAAATGGTCATTCCCATTAAAAATACCATTAATCATTTGGATGCAAGGATGGTTGAAAATGCACAAATCAGTTATTATGACTCATAAAATTATCATGATAAGGAGTAAAAAAGAACAGAGTTTTTCTGTAATTTCATTTTATTATAGTTTGGTGGGTTTTGTTCTTGTTGATTTGTTCATTTTTTTCTTTTCGTGTGGCACTTATTTTCCTTTTTTGTTTGTTCACTTTTGCAGGTTTTGTTGTCATATTGGGTTTTGTTTGCATTTTTTCCAGAAAACATAAAGTTCAGTAGATAGGTATGGGGAAAGGATCTGGAAGGACTTAGGGGAAGGGAAGAATATGACCAAAATATATTTTAGATTAAAAATTATTTTCAATAATAAAAATATAATATTTTTAGATGTAATTAATTCTTTGAATATAAGAATGGTTAAAATATGCAAATAAATAATTATGACTCACCAAATTAAAATAGATAATGAATAACATTATATGATTATTTCACACTACAACCACAAAAGTACTTGATAATTTGACAGCACTTCATGACAAAACCTTTCATCAAATTAGCTACAGAAGGAATATACTTTACCAAAACGAAGTTTCAGATGACAAATAGCAGTGTATACTAAATGGTGAGATGCTGGAAATTTTTGCTCTAAAATAACAAAATTTATCATTTTCATTTCACAGTTATTGTGATATGGCTATAAAACTGCCAACCAAGCAACTCAAGATGTTTAAGTTTAACCTTCATATGACAGTGCTACTGTGTGGTTATTGGATTATAAGGGCACAAATGTAGTTAGTGGTCTATTAATGACTTATCATTAATGGCCATAACAAAATTAACTATTAGGAGATGGAGCACAGTTTCAGAGAGTACCTCACTAAGGTCATACCTTTGAAGGATGAATCTTGTCCCCACTCTCTTCTCATTCTCTTTCCTGGTTTCCACAAACTGAACAATTATTCTTTGACATGCCCCTTTGGTATATTTCAGTATGCTAGATGTGTAAAAGCAGTGAAACCAGGTGATGATGGACTACAAATTCCAGTGAGATCAATAAAACAAGAAAAGACTTACCCAAAATGAAAGAGCAGAAAATAAAACTGTCCATTTCGAAATGATGTGATTTTTACATACAGAAAAAGCTGTTGCATATACTACTTAGTAAGGTGGTTTAACTAATAAGTTCACTGAAGATATAGTATATAAACTCAACCCATCTAGTTCAGCAGCATTTCTACACTTTAAGAATAAACTCTTGAGTAAACTATCTAAAAATATTTTTTAAAAAATATTTACAATAGCTATGAAAATCAGAAGTGAACTTTGGGAATAAATTATTAAAGGCGGAAAAAGCTGTCAAGAATAAAAATTACAGAGGGCTCCATAGCCAAATAGCGTTGGGAGAAAGCTAGCCTCCCGGGAGTGTGGAAAAGCCTGTGAGAGGGGGAAAGAGGAGCAACACTGCTCCGCAGGATTGCTCAGAATCCTTGGGACACAGGAACTGAGGAACAGCCATGGGGAAGGAGACTTCTGGTTTCCATCTGTGGTGGGGACCTCTGCCAAGGCCATCAGGGCTCCATAGCCAAATAGTGCCAGGAGAAAGCTAGACTCCCAGGAGTGTGGGCAAGCCTGTCTGCTCAGGGGGACCAACCTGGAATCCCCAGGTCACAGGGACCAAGGAGTAGTCTTCTGGTTTCTTTCAGTTGCCAGGGAGCGGATCCTGTGACACAGGGCTCCATACTCAAATAGTACCAGGAAAAACCTGTTCTCCCAGGAGTGCTGACACACCTTTAAGCACAGGCAAGACCACCACTTCTGTTCAGATTCACTGGGTCAAGAGGGACCCTTGCAGAGCCATCAGAACACAGGAACCAAGGGACAGCTGGGGAAAGGATCTTTCTAGTTTCTGTCTGCACCCCAGAGCTGACCCTGTACCACAGCTCTCCAAACCCAAATTCCTCTCAGAGAGAACTGGTCTTCAAGGAGTATGGACACTTAGGCTTGCAGGAGGGACAAGCCCCAGGCAGAGAGAGTAAGACCAGCTAACACCAGAGATAACCAGATGGCAAAAGGCAAGGGCAAGAACATAAGGAACAGAAACCACGACTACTTGAAATCAGAACCCAGATCCCACACCACAGCAAGCTCTGGATAGACAAACACACCAGAAAAGCAAGACTCAGATTTAAAATCACATCTCATGATGATGATAGACAATTTTAAGAAGTAAATAAATAACGCCTTTAAAGAAATACAAAAGAACACAGGTAAACAACTAAAAGCCCTTAAAGAAGAAGCACAAAAATCCCTTCAAGAATTACAGGAAAGTACAATCAAACAGAAGAAGGAAATGAACAAAACCATCCAGGAACTAAAAATAGAAATAGAAACAATAAAGAAATCACAAAGGGAGACAACCCTGGAGTTAGAAAACCTAGGAAATAAATCAGGAGTCATAGATGCAAGCATCGCCAACAGAATACAAGAGATAGAAGAGAGAATCTCAAGTGCAGAAGATACCATCGAAAACATTGACATAACAGTCAAAGAAAATGCAAAATGCAAAAAGCTCCTAACCCAAAACATCCAGGATACAATGAGAAGACAGAACCTGAGGATAATAGGTATAGAAGAGAGTGACTATTCCCAACTTAAAGGACCAGTAAATATCTCAACAAAATTATAGAAGAAAACTTCCCTAACCTAAAGAAAGAGATGAATATAAATATAGAAGACGCCTACAAAACTCCAAATAGATTGAAGCAGAAAAGAAATTCCTCCAGTCCCATTATAGTCAAAACACCAAATAAACAAAATAAGGAAAGAATATTAAAAGCAATAAGGGAAAAGGGGCAAGTAACATATAAAGGCAGACCTATCAGAATTACACCAGACTTCTCACCAGATTCTATGGAAGCTAGATCTTGGGTAGATCTCATACAAACCCTAAGAGAACACAAATGCCCACCCAGGTTGCTATACCCAGCAAATCTCTCAATTACCATAGATGGTGAAACCAAAATATTCTATGACAAAACCAAATTTACATAGTATGTTTCTACAAAATCAGCCCTACAATGACTTCAAGAAATTCACAGACAAATGGATAGAACTTGAAAACATCATCCTGAGTGAGGTAACTCAGTCACAAAAGAATGAATACGGTATGGTATGTACTCACTGATAAGTGGTTATAGCCCAAAAGTTCAGAATACCCAAGATTCACTTCATGGCAACCATTGGGCTGAGCGTGAGGTCCCAGGTGGAAGAGTTGGAGTGGGACTGAAGGAGCTGAGGGAGTTTGCAGCCCCATGGAGGGAGCATCAGAGTCAACTGGCCTGACCTCCCGGTGCTCCTGGAGACTGGATCACCAACCAAATAATACACATGGAGGGACCCATGTGGCTAATCACATATGTGGCAGAGGAGGGTCTTGTTAGCCATCAGGGGGAGGAGAGGACCTTGGGCCTGAGTGTGTTAGATGCCCCAGTATAGGAGAATGCCAAGGAGGGAAGACGAGAGTGGTTGGGTGGGTAGGTGGGGGAATACCCTCATAGGGGCAGGGGGAGGGGGGACATGTTAGGGGATCAAAAGGGGAGATCTGGAAAGGGGAAAACATTTGAAAGGTAAATAAAGTATCAAAAAAATAAAAAAATAAAAAATAAATAAATAAAAATTATAGAACATTGTTAATAGAAATTAAGAAATTAACACAAAAATATTTATGAATTATAGAATATTATTAGCATTTTCATACCAATCCAACAAATCCATAGATTTCCATGATAATGAATTCATAATTAATTTCTATTAATATTTAAAATATGATTATTTAAATATTTAGACTATTTAAAATATTTAAATCTGATTGTGGGTGGTTTTTTTTCCCCCCGACAGAACATAGTTAAAATATAGGAATGGTAGTTATTTTTTGGGTGTTTTGATTTGTATTTTGAAAGTTGATATTTTGGTGTGATCCTTATGTTTTGTGTCTATGGTATGGTTTGGTAAGGCAATATAACTGATTTCTGTCTAATATGCATACCATTAATATAAACCCTTGCCTAACTGCTCTGGATAGCATTCTGGGTATGAACACTGTTTTCTTTTTCTTTTTCTTTTTCTTTTTCTTTATCTTTCTTTTTTTTTATTTAACCTGATGTCACAGGATACAATTTCAACCTTTCTTTGTTTAGCATAATGTTAGCTATAAGTTTGTGATATAAGGCCTACAGCATGTTGAGGTAACTTCCCTTTGAGGACAATTTGTCAAAGCATTTTTTAAATTAACTGTTAAATGTTATAATTTTAATGATTGTTGCACATGTTGATATGATATCAACATGCTTGTCTTTTATCTGTTAAAGTAGCATATTGCTTTTGTTACTAATATCGAGCTATCCGTTCTTCCCTAAGATACACTAACAGCTCTTCAATGGGATGTAAGGACTGTTCAGTAGGGGAGGTTCTTCAGGTATTATTATATAGCTTTAGTAGCATGTAAATCTGAACTTTGAAATATAGGTTTAAAATATTCCTTTTAATTACTATTTTAAATGATTTTCAAAATGACTAGGGTTAGTTCTTTAAATATTTGGAAAAACTCAGTAATGAAGTCACCAAACCTGGACTTTTCTATATTAGAAAGTTATAATTATCAATCCAGTCAGTGTCTGTTTTGCAGTCAGTTCAGATTTGTGTCACTTCTTATTTGATATTTATAAAATATGGCATCTTCTAGATTATATAATCTGTTGAGATATCATCATGTGTAATTCATAGTATTATGATCTTTTATTTCTGTGGTATTTCTTATGTTTTCTGTTCCATGTTTTTTTTGTTTTTTTTTTTAAATTTAGGAAGCATCTTTTATCTTATGTTCTCTAATTACTGACAAGTTTATCATTTAAATAAACAGTTATTAATTAATGTTTCTTCTGTTATTTTTGAGTTTCTATGTCATTTATTTGTTTAATATGTTCAATATTCCATTATTTCCATTCATCTATCTTTGACTTACTTCGTTCCTTTTCTAGTTCCTTGTGGTGTAAAATTAATTTATTTATTTAGGATATTTTGTTATAGGGACTTATCACTATAAACTTCTCTGTTAGGCCCGTTTTTTCTGAATCATGTAAATTTTGTGTTTTTTTGTGCTTCCATTTTTATTTATGCCAAGATATTATATCTTGCTTGTTAATTTCTTCTTTGATTCATTGATTATTCAGAAAGAGTGTATAAAGTGTATACATAGTGAACATTCCAAAAATTTTCATTATTTGCTTATATTTCACAACATTGGCATCAGAATAGATACTTGATATGATTTCAATCTTCTTAAATTTCTTAAGACTTGTTTTGCCGATTAACTTCTGATTATCCAAGAGAATATTCTGTATACACTTCAAAACAATGCGTGATAATTTCCATATATCTGTTAGATATTCAGTATTTAGTATATTTACTGAGCAGTGTTTCCCTTTTTTTATGGCCCACTGCTGGGCATTTTGGCTAAGATCACCCACATTGAGTCCTAGGAGCTTCCCCCATCCCAGGTCTCAGGGACTTTCTAGAGGTTCCCCCATCCCCAGAAACTGCATATTTCCATTCATTCTCCTAGACCTCTGGGCTTCTATCTCCACCCTTATATGATCCTGCCCCCTATTTTTCTCCTCCACCCCACTCCCACCTAGGTACCTCCCTCCCTCTGTCTCCTATGATTATTTTGTTCTACCTTCTAAGTGGAATTTAAGCATCCTCACTTGGGCCTTTTTTCTTGCTTAACTTCTTAGGGTGTGTGGGATGTATCATGGCCATTCTTTACTTTTTGGTTTATATCCACTTATCACTGAGTACATACAATGCCTATCCTTTGGGGTCTGCGTAACCACACTCAGGATAATACTTTTTATTTCCATTCATTTGCTTGCAAGATTTTCCTGTTTTTGTTTTTAATAGCTAAATAGTATCTCATTGTGTAAATGAACCACATTTTCTCTATCCATTCTTGAGTTGAGGGACATCTTGGTTGTTTCCAGGTTCTGGTTGTTACAAATGAGGCTGCTATGAACATAGTGGAACACATGTCCTTGTGATATGGTGGAGCATCTTTTGCGTAGATGCCCAGGAGCATTATAGCTAGATCTTCATGTAGAACTATTTCCAGTTTTCTGAGGAATCACCATATTGATTTCCAGAGTGGTTGTACCAGTTTGCAATCCCACCAGCAATGGAATTTATTTCTCCAGATCCTTGCAAGCATGTACTGTCACTTGAGTTTTGATCTTAGATATTCTGATTGGTGTAAGGTGGAATGTCAGAGTTGTTTTGATTTGCATATCCTTGATGATTAAGGGATTTGAACATTTCTTTAAGTGGTTCTGATCCATTTGAGATTCCTCTCTTGAGAATTCTCTGTTTAGCAGTGTACCCCATTTTTAAATTGGGTAATTTGATATTTTCAATTCTAACTTCTTGAGTTCTTTATATATTTTGCATATTAGCCCTCTGTAGGATGTAAGGTTAGTGAAGAAATTTTCTCAATCTATGGGCTGCCATACTGTCCAATTGACAGTATGCTTTGCCTTACCAAAGCTTTTCAATGTCAAGAGGTCTCATTTATCAATTGTTGCTCTTAGAGCCTGACCCATTGGTGTTCTGTTCAGGAAATTTTCTCCTGTGCCAATGTGATCAAGGCTATTTTACACTTTCTCTTATATATATTTAATATTTCTGGTTTTATGCTGAGATTCCTGATCCATTTGGACTTGAGCTTTATGCAGGGTGATCAATATGGATGAATTTGCATTCTTCTATAAGCATGCTGTCAGTTAGAAAAGCACTATTTGTTGAAGGTGTGTTCTTTTTTCCACTGTATAGTTTTGGTTTCTTTATCAAAAATCAATTATCTATAGGTAAGTGTCTGTGTTTATTTCTGGATCTTCAGTTCTGTTCCATTGATAGACCTGTACATCTCTGTACCAATACCATGTGGTTTTTTTATCACTATTGCTCTGCAGTACAGCTTGAATACAGAGATGGTGATTCCTCCAGAAATATTTTTATTGTTAAGAATTGTTTTGGCTATTCTGGTTTTTGTTTTGTTTTGTTTTGTTTGTCCATATGAAATTGAGAATTCCTCTTTCAAGGTCTGTAAAAATTTGTATTGGAATTTTGATGAGGAGTCTATTGAATGTGTAGATTGCTTTTGGTAAGATGGCCATTTTCACTGTGTTAATCCTATATATGGGAGATCTTTCCATCTTCTGATATCTTCCTCAATTTCTTTCTTCAGGGACTTGAAGTTCTTGTCATACAGATCTTTCACTTGCTTTGTTAGAGTGATGCTAATATATTTTATATTATTCATGACTATTGTGAAGGATGTTTTACCCTAATTTCTTTCTAAGCTTGCATATTATTTGTATAAAAGGCTACTGGTTTGAATTAATTTTATATCTAGCTCCTTTGCTGAAGCTGTTTATCAGCTGTAAGATTTCTCTAGTAGAATTTGGGGATCAGTTATCTATATTATCATATGTTCCATGAATAGTGATATCTTGACTTCTTTCTTTCCAATTTGTATGCCATCGATCTCATTTTGTTGTATTATTCTTCTGGCTAGAACTTCAAGTACTATATTGAATAGATAGGGAGAGATTGAGCAGCATTGTCTTGTCTTTGATTTTACTGGAATTGCTTCAAATTTCACCCCATTTAATTTGATGTTGGCTATTCACTTACTTGGTGTATGTTGCTTTTATTTTGTTTTGGTATGTGCATTGAATCCCTGATCTCTCCAAGACTTTTAACATGAAGGGGTGTTAGATTTTGTCAAAGGCTTTTGGAGCATCAAATGAGATGATCTTGTGATTTTTTTGAGTTTGTTTACATAGTACATTAGATTTATGGATTTTCTTATACTGAACCATCCCTGAATCCCTTCGATGATGCCTATTTCAATCGTTTGTAAGACATCTTTCCATGATCTTTTAGAGTCTCTGCTGAGAAATCAGGTATAATTCTGATAGATCTGTCTTTAAATGTTACTGTGCCTTTTCCCCTTACAACTTTTAATATTTTTTGTTCTGTACACTTCGTGTTTAATTATTATATGGCGGGAGGATTTTCTTTTCTGCTCCAATATATTTGGTGTTATGTAGGCTTCTTGTATGAGTATGGCCATCTCTTTCTTTAGGTTAAGGATGTTTTCTTCCATGATTTTGTTGAAGATAATTTCTGGCCCTTTGAACTGGGAATGCTTAATGTCTTCTATTCCTATTATTCTTCTGCACGGCCACTGGGCTCTTCTTCCTGCCACTGCACTGCTGACTGGTGACTCTCCCATTATGTCCATCTGATATTTCTCTTTTAAATTAAAACAAATGAAGGGTCCAAAATTTTTAATATTTAGCATAATACCTGAGAGTAAGGATCTTATTTCTTTGATAAACAATCTTCTAAGATGTTTAATTCACAAGCAATATGGTAAAACTCAAGGATTGCTAGAATTATAAGTCTGTATCTCTACATCAAGAGAAATATGGTGTAACATGGCTGCTTCAGTTTTATGGTCTTTAGTTATGCTCAAGAAACCATTTAAAGTGAATGTGGAAGATGTGATAGAGAAATAAGCATCTTAATAATCTCTAAAATATTTTAGATATTAAAATTATTTTAATTATACCTAATAGAACCTTCTAAAAGTGAAAAAAGACTATATTATCATAGATGTTATATGTTAATGTTATCCTGCCAAAATATGTGCAGCATATACTTCATTAGTTACACACTATGTTAGGTACCACTGGAGTGGATTCCAAAACTAAAATGTAAATAATAGCATGAGCGTAGATGACGGTAGTTAACACTATAAATGATTGACATACATGCATCCAGAATGACATATTATTGTTATCCCAGGGAGGATGTAATTAAATATTATAGTCCTTTCTCTATAAAAATCCTAGTATGATAAATCTCACTCCTAATAGTCATCACCAGAATCACACCATTGAACTGGTTATTTACAGGCCATATGATGCTACACAGTTACTTCTGATAACTAGACTGAGTTTACCTTAATTGGGCATACTGAGTTGTTTCCAGGAGGGAGAATTAACAGAGAGAAGCTCTTAAATCTCTCATGTAAATAGTCCATTTGAAAGATGTTAGAGAGACTATTCCCAAATACAGCATGCTTTTTTGTTGGAACATAGTCCATGAACAAAGCTCTAATGAGGAGATTTCTCAGCACTTGTGAGAAAACTCCAAGTAAACAAGACAAGAATCTTGTAATCTCTGTTTTTCCATAACAGGGATAACAAACATTTTATAGGTTGTGTGGTATCAAAGAACACATCAAGATAGAAGCCATAAGGAATCATATCAGGATCACTTCTAATTTCAATAGATACCATGATTATTTCTAAACCAGAAAAATGTAAGTTCATTGAATGAATTTTCAGCAAAGTATGTGATTTATAGTCTATTTTGCATAGTCTTTTATCTGTGACATCAAGACTCCATTTTTCTTATCATTTTTCTTTAGTTGATAGCTAAATATTCAATTACTACAAATCTCCAATGCTGCTATCTCCCCAGATTATTCAAGAAAACCATTTTTTAAACTACTCCTTAGTGAGGATTAAGAGTTTAAAGTTGTTCTTAGCCTTTCTCCTCTTGGATAATTAAAATTTAATGGATTTTAGAATTTTGTGATACGAATGAAGATCTTATAGTTACATTCAGAGATCAAAAATGAAAATAATTCTATGTACAAAAGCACATCAGATTTGTCATTCCACTGGTAGTAATTACATCTTGGATACAATTGTTATTAGCTGAATTTTATTCTTGGTCCCTGAGTTCATATGTTAATGCTCAAATATCCAGGGAAATTTGAAAAATAACTTAAATTATGAGAAATAATATGAATGGGACTAACAATAATAATGATGATGACAAAAATTCCATATGACCAGAGTTTTATAGGACAGTGACAATAAGGAATACATTTATTAAAAAAAATAAGGTAGCATGAAGCTACAGCAAGTATGTGGTAACCTCCACACTGTGATATAAACCTCATGACAAATTTGCCTTGCTAGTATTTTTTCTTGGATTTCTAACTTCTAAAACAAAGGCAAAATGTGTGTTGTTTAAGACATCTAGTCCTTGGCATTTGGTTATAGATCTGATCAAACTAACGCTATTATACCTGTTGATTGAACAGTCAACCTATTAAAAGCACTGGACAGTCACCTTGATTATTATTTACACAGGAGTATAGAAACAAATGATTAAACATTATGCATTCTAAGAAAGATCACAGTTGGGAGGGAGCGAGTACAGAAGTTAGAGATCAGGAAACATTGTCTTGTAAATACAAGATCACAGTAAACCTATGAGAACACTTGGATGTTACACTTCAGGATATATAAAACACAGCTGAATGAAAGAGTCCATTTTATCATTGAAGTATCTAAAGAAAATGAAAGCAAACAGCAGTGTATTTTGATGTGCATGGAACCAACTTAAACGGAACAATGTGTGAAGGTAATGAGTGTGTGTGCATGCATATGTGTGTAAACAATGTGTGTATATTAGTATACAATAGAAATACATGCATATAAGCTATGCATCCCTTGTGATTTGTATGTTCAGATATGCACACATGAACACACACGTTCTCTCTCTGTCTCTCTGTCTTTCTCTCTCACACATACATACATACAGAGAGAGAGAAAGAGAGAGAGAGAGAGAGAGAGAGAGAGAGACCTACAAGCTTGCACTTACACCTGCTTTAGGAATACCAAGAAAAAAAATATATATATAAATAAAACTGATATGACCCTCACTTTATGATATTTATTGATATCTAGAAAGAGAGAGCACATACAATATGATGTGCTGTGATAGGTGCAATGGTAACTTGTAGTATTTATGAAAGAAAAACTTATAATCATCCTCATGAGAAATGGCCAACTCTTTCCAGAAGTGAAGTATGAGATGGGTAATAATGGATGAGATGCAATGGATTGAGCATTGTGGTACACACCTGTAATCCCAGCACATCAAGGTAAACGCAGAAGATGCTTTTTGATGGCCATTTTGAGCTCAGCTTGGGCTATTTAGCTATATAGCCAAATCATTTATAAAAGAAAAGAAAAAGAAATAAAACTAATCATGAAGTGAAGGGGTGATATGCAGAAATACATGGGGAGTATTGAATAGAAAAAACTCAGGATAGTCAACAGGCAGGAAGATTTAAAATCTGAGACATCAATGGAACAAAATTCCTTAGGGCTCTAAGGGCCCAAAACACAGTACACATGAAGCAAAGGGTAACCAAGGAACTGTTAGAGTGGCCCAGTAAGCTGTGTGAAGGAGTTGTTTCTGAGTGCTTTAAGAGATCATCAAAGGCATATGGCACCGAGCAAAGCAATATTGATGAGAGACAAGATACAAGGGAAGAAAGCTAGTTAAATGATAAGATACAATAAAGACTTAAACAAGAACCATAACCATGAGAGTTGATTTGTTAAAGTTACTTATGATGTTATGCTTTAACTTATTAGATTACGGAATATAGGCTTATAAAAGGGTTGATATTTAAGGGTGAGGCTCAAGTTTTGAATTTTGAATTCTGTACAGATGTTAGGAACATATTGATTTCTCCCAATTAACAGGTTTTTCCATTTCAAATTTCTTTCTGTTTTAATCCAAAACAGCCATACCACAAACACCCAAACCCACACAACTAACAGAAAAGAATAGAAAATCCAGAAATAATTCACGTATTTAAAACCAGTCAGTTTTAGACAGTTTCCATGAATACATGTTATGTAAAAGAACAATTACTTTTAGGAAATCATGCTATGGAATTGGATATCCATCTGCAAGAGGAGTGAAACCAGGTTCCCCTACCTTGCCTCAGTTTTAAAACTCAACTAAAATGAATTGAAAACTAAAATATATAACCAAAACGATGGAAATACTGAAGGAAAAATACTTAAGACATTGGAAAGTCAAAGATTATTTTTGTAAAGTTTCAAAAGCACAAGAAATAAATGAACAAAAAACAAAACCAGATAAGATTCTATCACCCTAAGAAGATGCTGAGTATCTGAAGCTTACAGGGGGCAAAAACTATTTACAAATTATTCATCTTTTGAGGAACTGATATTTATCAACAAAAAAACAAACAATCTAATTTAAATGGGTATTAGATGTAAATGGACATTTCTTTTTTTAAGGAATATAGAGGATCTCAGTACTTGCAATCCTGAATGGTTTTCTTTACATATGGTATATTTTATTCATGGTGTTTTCCTCTTACAATTCATCATACACCCCCTACATTGATACCTACTCAATTTCACTCCTTCTTTTGTCTCTTTTGAATTTTTGAAACTATAAAGAAAACTGAAATCAAAAGCCCTATAAGAAGACTCTGCCACACAGTCCGAATTTCTTATGTTATATAAGAAGAAAGACTTCGAACAATAAGAACTCAGGATGGCTCATAACTGAAAGTCCCAATGAAAGTTTTGTTTCTAGGAAGGCTCAAGACCATTTTGAGAAATTTTTGTCTGTTAAGCAGGGTACTTTTCCTAACTCATACAGAGACCTACAGAACCAGGAAATAATCTTGACAAATTGGGACACACATTTAAAAACAAACTGCCAAGACTGAGAAGCCAAATAACTCCTCTCTGAGTAATATAGAGAAGTATCTCAGAAGTCAGAGTAGTCTTGCAAGCATCAACAACAACCTAGACTTTTGACATTGGTTAAAAGTGGAGGTTAAAGGCACCATGAAGTGGAAGGTTGTTGAAAATGGGCTATACAACAAAAGGGCCAATTACAGAAGCTTGATTGTCAAACCCAAGTGCATTTCATCTTATCATCCATCTGTCAGCCTTTTATCCCATGAAAAAGATCCTGTGCCACTGCTTTTTTAATATGTAGATTATGTTTGGAGATTACAGAATCAAACCATGAAAAGAAACCAGAATCCCTGTCTTATACATTGTAACAGTAGGGAATACAGCTTGAAATTTGCAATAATTAATAAAAAATAAAGTCGTTAAGATATAATGGCATCAAATAATAGGCATATGCTAAATTCAAGGCTAAACTGCAGATAATATGCTTGTTTGTGATTCTTGTATTACAGGAGAATTCCAAAATATGTGTAGACTTTCCAAGTCCATAGATCAAAGAAAACTAATTCATGATAAGGGTGGAAATATATATATATATATATATATATATTTATATATATATATATTCCCTTGAACAACTGAAATATGAATTAAGCAAGGATTGTTGTCTGTAACTAGTGAGGAAGGATATAAAACTGCATTCACAGGAAGCGTGTCTCCTGATAAAATTAAACTAAGCCTCAAATAGAAAAGTACAGGTCTAAATGTGATTGTAAACGAGTACGTTGTTATGGAAGAGAACTCGGATGTTTGTAAGCAGACTTATGAATTGTCCTAGGGAAAATAGTATAAAAGTCCATTGGGAGACTATAGTATCTTTCTATAATATAATTTATGAAATATAAAATTCAAGCCTGTTATTCTTTATGTCACCCACATTCAAGACTGTCAAAGCTTCATCTATATGAATTCTGTCTTAATTATATGAAATGTAAGAGGTGTGGATGGTTTCATGCTCTAGCAAATAAAATTAACTAAAGAAATGAACTTTCTATATTTGAAGTTGATGCAAATATAATGCAAAATCTACTGCCTAAACTGTGTTTGTTAGTAAAGATCTTCCTGGAGCATCAAATATTATATTATGATATTAAAACATATCTTTTCATGACTTTACAAAAATGATGAGTAACAGTGTCTTTTAGTCAGATATTTCTGTAAGGAAAAGCTTTGTCAGTAGAAATACAAGGTCTAAGGTATAACGATCATGCCTCCACACCAAAGAATCAGATTTGGATGGGTTCTTACCAATTTCAGCTTTTTGCTTCCTAGAGAAGGTGAAATAGCTTTCTAAAAACCAACTCAATGATCTGAGCTATCTCTATTAGTTGGCCTATTGGAACAGCATCATCAAAGTATAACTCAGTCCTCTACCAAAATAGACATATCAGCATCAAGGTCATTAAAAAGCCACAGGCATGTGTCCACACACCCTGTCACCACTTGCAGCACCTTCATATTACTGGCACGAAAGATGACAAGTTTGCTATCATTAGAAAGTAAGGGTAGATAATGAGACACTAAAAATGCTGAAAACCTGTTCCTGAATAATGAACTTTATCCAGAGAGTCAGAAGTGGATGCTGATTTCCAATGTTGTACTTTCATATGAAGAGAAGAAGCTGACAAAGAAGCTGGGAAGATAATAAAGCAAACTAGTTACTGAGGAAGGAAGGAGCAATAAACCTTGTCATATTAAGCTAACAGAAGATACTCACCTGAAAAAGTACAATGGAAAAAATACATATATAGTGGAGCAAAAGCAAGGCTGAGAATAGAGCTTAGTTTAGGCACTTGTTCAACATTTACATGCAATAGGTCCCAGGTTCAATTCACAGTACTACCACCATGGTCAATAATAATAATTGTAAACAAAGGAAGATTAACAGCAGTATAATAATACCTTTTCTTGTCCAAGGACTGGTAAATCTTCATGTTCTCTTCCTTCCTACTAGCCAAAGTCTCTTCCAGGTCATTAGTGTTTTTCTCCAAATTTGTCACATATCTTTTCTGAAATGACAGATGCAATAAAGCAGGATTTTATCACTCAGATGACGAGGAGAGGTCAAAGCTACAGCTGGGGCCTCTCTGTAAATTAGAGGAGGAGGAAGATGGCAGGAATCACATTCTGAGAAAAGCAACACAACATCAAAATGGAAAGAAAAGGCAGAAGAAGACTAATTTCTTCAAAAATGCTAACTTTTTTAATTTAAATTTATTTTTTTTCATTCATTCACTTTACATCCCTCTCACTACACCTTTCCCACTCATCCCCACCAACAATCCTCCTTTCTGTCTTTCACTTCTCCTCTGCTAGGGTGGGGGTCCCATGGGTATCCCCCCCATCACTCTGGCACTTCAAGTCTTCGAGGCTAAGTTCTTCCTTTCCCACTGAGAACAGATAAGACAGCCCATCTAGAAGAACATATCCTACATACAGGCAACAGCTGTTGGGATTGCCCTTGGTCCAGTTGTTCAGGACCCGCATGAGCGAGGAAGCCTGGGTCCAGCCACTAAATGTTCTTTGGCTGGTAGATCAGTCTCAGAGAGCCCCAAGGGTCCAGGTTAGTTGACTCTGTTGGTCTTCCTGTGGAGTTCCTATCCCCTCTGGGGCCTGCAATCTTTCTTCCTGTTCTTCATAATAATTCCCAAGGTGCTTCCACTGTTTGGCTATGTCTATGTCTGAATCAGCTGCTGGGTGGAATCTCTCAGAGGAAAACATGTTTCTGTTTGCAAGCATAACAGAATATCATTAACAGTGTTAGGTATTGGTGCTTGCCCTTGGAATAATTCTCAAGTTGGGCAGGTTATTGGTTGGCCATTCCCTCAGCCTCTGCTCTCTCCCCCATGCCTGCATTACTTGTAGACAGGATAAATTTAGGGTTGAAAGTTTCGTGGGAGGGTTGGTGTCTCTATCACTTCACTGGGGTTCCTGTCTAGGTACAGGGGGTAGACTCTTCAGATTTCCCAATGTAGTGAGTCACCAATGAGGTCACTCCCATTGATTCTTGGGCATCTCCCTGATCCCAGGTCTCAGTATCTTCTTGGAAATGCTCTCTACCTCTTCACCCCATCAGTAGAAGATTTCCATTATTTTAATGGACTTCTAGCCATTGATCCTGACCTCCAGACACATGATCCTGGACCTCCCCAATTCTTCTCTCCTTTCCCCTCCCTCCCAGTTCCCTCCCTTCATTTGCCTCTTAGAACTATTTTATTCCCCCTTCTAAGTGAGATTCAAGCTTCCTTGCTTGGGCTTTGCTTCTTATTTAGCTTCTTTGGATATGTGTTGTGTAATATTGTACCTGATTTTTTTTTTTATGGCTATTATCCACTTAAAAGTGAGTACATACCATGCACGTGCTTTTTGCACTGGATATCTCATTCAGGATGATATTCTCAAGTTCCATCCTTTTGCTGCAAATTTCATGATGTCTTCTTGATTTTTAATAGCTGAATAGTACTACATTGTGTAGATGTACCACATTTTCTGTATCCATTTTTCAGTTGAGGGACACCTGGGTTGATTCACGCTTCTGGCTATTATGAATAAAGCTGCTATGAACATAGTGGAGCAAGAGTCTTTGTGGGATGTTGGAATACTTTTTGGGTATATGCCCAGGAGTGGTATAGCTGAGTCTGGAGGTAGAGCTCTTGCCAGTTTTCTGAGAAAATGCCAAATGGATTTCCAAAGTGATTGTACAAGTTTGTGCTCCCACAAGCAATGGAGGAGTGTACCCCTTGTTTCACATCCTTGCCAGCATGTGCTATCTCTTGAGTTTTTAGTCTTAGCCATTCTGATCAGTGTAAGATGGAACCTCGGAGTTGTTTTGATTTGCATTTCCCTGATGACTAAGGAATTTAAACATTGCTTTAAGTGCTTCTTGTCTACTTGAGATTCCTCTGTTGAGAATTCTTTATTTAGCTCTGTACCACATTTTTCTTTTTTTTTTTTTCGAAACAAGGTTTCTCTGTGTAGCCCTGGCTGTCCTGGAACTCACTCTGTAGACCAGGCTGGCCCGAACTCAGAAATCCACCTGCCTCTGCCTTCCAAGTGCTGGGATTAAAGGCATGCACCACCACTGCCTGGCCTTCTATACCACATTTTTATTTATTTATTTTTATTTATTTATTTTTAATTTTTTAGTTTTAATTTTTCTTGATACTTTATTTACATTTCAAATGTTTCCCCTTTTCCAGATCTCCCCTTTGGAACCTCCCTATTCCCTCCCCATTCCCCCTGCCTCTGTGGGGGTATTCTCTCACCCACCCACTCTCGGCTTCCCTCATTGGCATTCTCCCATATTGGGGCATCTAACACTCTCCGGCTCAAGGGCCTCTCCTCCCCCTGATGGCTAACAAGACCCTCCTCTGCCACATATGTGGCCAGCACCATGGATCCCTCCATGTGTATTCTTTGGTTGGGTTATTTTGGTTGTTGGTGTATAAATTCTTGAGTTCTTTATAAATTTTGGATACTAGCCCTCTGTCAGACATGGGGTTGGTAAAGATCATTTTTCAATCTGTGGGATGCTGATTTGTCCTATTGACAGTGTCCTTTGCCTGACAGAAGCTTTTAAGTTTCATGAGGTCCCATTTATCAATTGTTAATCTTAGAGCTTGAGCCACTGGTGTTCTCTTCAGTAAATTGTCTCCTGTATCAATGTATTCACAAGTGTTTCCTACTTTCTCGCCTATTATATTCAGTGTATCTGGTTTTATCATTAGGTCCTTGGTTCACTTGGACTCGAGTTTTGTGGTGAGTGATAAGTATGGATCTATTTTCATTCTTCTACACACAGACATCCAGTTAGTCCATACCAGTTGTTGAAGAAGCTTTCATTTTCCCATTGTATGGTTTTGGATTTTTTATCAAAAATCAAATACCTGTAGGTGTATGGGTTTGTGTGTGTGTGTGTTTAATTCAATTCCATTGATGGACCTGTCTGTTTCTGTACCAATACCATTTAGTTTTTATCACTATTGCTTTGTAGTACAGCTTGAGGTCAGGAATGGTGACTCCTCCTAAAGTTTTTTATTGTTCAGGATTGTTATGGTTATCCTTGATTTTTTTGTTTGCTTGCTTTTCCATATGAAGTTGAAAATTGCTCTTTCAAGGTCTATAAATATTGAATTGAAATTTTGATGGGGATTGCATTAAATCTTTACATTGCTTTTAGTAAGATGACCATTTTACTATGGTAATACTACTGATCCATGAGCATGGGAGATCTTTCCATCTTCTGAGGTCTTCTTCAATTTCTTTCTTTATGGACTTGAAGTTCTTGTCATACAGACCTTTCACTTGCTTGGTTAGAGTTCCACCAAGATATTTTATATTATTTGTTGCTATTGTAAAGGGTGCTGTTTCCCTAATTTCATTTTCAGGAGTTTATCATTTGTATAAAGGAGGACTACTGATTTCTTTGAGTTAATTTTGTATCGAGCTACTTTGTTAAAGGTGTTTATTAGCTGTATCAGTTCTCTGGTAGAATTTTTAATTTTTTGATACTTTATTTACATTTTTAATGTTTCCCCCTTTCCAGATCTCCCCTTTGGAGCCTTCCTATTCCCTACCCCATCCCCCTGCCTCCCAAAGAGTCTATTCTACTCCTGGGCATATACCCAGAAGATGCTCCAACATGTAATAGAGACACATACTCCACTATGTTCATAGAAGCCATATTTATAATAGCCAGAAGCTGGAAACAACCCAGATGTCCCTCAACAGAGGAATGGATAGAGAAAATGTGGTACATTTAAACAATGGAATACTACTCAGCTGTTAAAATCAATGGTGTCATGAAATTCGCAGGCAAATGGATGGAACTCGAAAATATCATCCTGAGCGAGGTAATGCAGTCACAAAAGAATGAACACAGTATGTACTCTGGTAGAATTTTTAGGGTCACTTATGTATACTATCATATTATCCACAAACAGAGATACTTTGACCTCTTTCTTTCCAATTTTTATCCCTTGATCTCCTTTAGTTGTCTAATTGTTCTGGCTAAAACTTTAAGTACTATATTGAATAAACAGAAAGAGAATAAGTAGCCTTGTCTTGTCCCTGATTTTAGAGGAAACTCCATAATTCTCTCCATTTAGCTTGAGGTTGACTATTGGCTTGTTGTATATTGCTTTGATTATGATTATGCATATGCCATCTATCCCTTATTTCTCTAATACTTTTTACATGAAGGGGTGTTGGATTTTATCAAAGACTTTTTTGGCATCTAGTGAGATATTCATGTGATGTTTTTCTTTCAGTTTGTTTATATGGTACACTACATACATGGGATTTTCATACATTTAATCATCCCTGCATCCCTGGGATAAATCTTACTTGATCATGGTGAATGATTGTTTTGATGTGTTCTTAGATTCAGTTTTCGAGTATTTTATTGAATATTATTGCATCAATTTTCATAAGAGAAATTGGTCTGAAGTTCTCTTTCATTTTTGAGATTTTGTGAGGTTTAGGTATCAGGTTGACTGTGGCTTCATAGGATGAGTTTGGCAGTATTCTTTCTGTTTTTATTTTGTGCAATAGCTTGAGAAATATTAGAATTAGCTCTTCTTTGATAGTCTGGTAGAATTCTACACTAAAACCATCTGACCTTGGGCTTTGTTTGGTTGAGAGACATTTTAATGACTGTTTCTATTCCTTAGGGGTTATGGTTTATATTGTTTGCCTGATCTTGATTTAACTTTAGAAAGTGGTATCTGTCTAAAAAATCATCCATTTCATTAAGATTTTCCAATTTTGTAGATTACAGGTTTTTGAAGTAAGAACTAATGATTCTTTGAATTTCCTCAGTATCAGTTATGTCGCCCTTTTCATTACTGATTTTGTTGATTTGGATACTGTCTCTCTGTCTCTTGGTTAGTTTTGCTATGAATTTATCTTGTTGATCTTTCTCAAAGAACCAGCTCTTGGTTTTGTTGATTCTTTGTATTGTATTCTTTTTCTAATTTACTTATTTCAGCCCTGATTTTGATTATTTCCTGCCTTCTACTCCTCTTAGGCTCCTGCTTCTTTTTTTTCTAAAGCTTTCAGGTATACTTTTAAATTGCTGATATGAGAACTTTCATATTTCTTCATGATGGCACTTAGTGATATGAACTTCCCTCTTAGCACTGCTTTCATTTTTTCCCATAAATGGATATGTTGTACCTTCATTTTCATTGATGTGTAGAAAGTCTTCAATTTCTTTCTTTATTTTTTCCCTGACCCATTGATCATTAAGTAGAGAGTTGCTCAGTTTCCAAGAATATGTAGGTTTTCCAGTGTTTCTGTTCTTGTTGAAGTACAACTTTAATCCCTGCTTGTCTGATAAGATACAAGGAGTTATTTCAATTTTCTTATATCTGTTGAGGCTTGCTTTATGACAGAGTATTAGTCAATTTTGGAGAAGGATCTAAGAGGATCTGAGAAGAAGAAATTTTCTTTTGTGTATTGGTGAACTATTCTATAGATGTCTGTTAGGTCCATTTGGTTTGTAATGTCTATTAGTTTCATTGTTTCTCTGTTTAGTTTTTGTCTGGATGTCCTGCCAATTGGTGATAGTGGGGTGTTGATTAATGTGTGGGATTCAATGTACAATTTAATCTTTAGCAATGTTTCTTTTACAAATGTGGGTGTCCTTGTGTTTGGGGCATTGATTTTCAGATTGAGATATCATCTTGGTAAATTTTTCATTTGATGAGTATGAAGTGTTCTTCTCTGTCTCTTTTGATTACTTTTGGTTGAAAGTCTATTTTATTAGATATTTGGATGGCTACTCTAGCTTGCTTCTTGGGTCAGTTTGCTTAGAAATGTTATTTTCAGCCTTTTATTCTGAATTAATGTTTATCGTTATGACTGAGGTGTATTTATTGTAAGCAGCAGAAAGGTGGATCCTGTTTTCACATCCATTCTGTTAGCCCATGTCATTTTATTGGGTAATTAAATACACTGATGTTAAGAGATATTAATGACCAGTGATTGTTATATCCTGTTATTTTAATATTGGTGTTGGTAGTGGTGGTGGTGGTAGTGGTGGTATGTGTGTGTGTGTGTATGTGTGTGAGAGGGGAGGGAGAAAGAGAGAGAGAGAGAGACAGACAGACAGACAGACACACACACAGATTTATGATTTTCTTGGTCTTGTTGGTATGGAATTACTTAGATCCTGTGCTTTCTTGAATGTAGTTATTCTTCTTGACTTGGAGTTTTCCATAGGACTGTATTTGTGGATAGATATTGTTTGAATTAAGATTTGTCAGGAACTATCTTGTTTTCTTCCTCTATGGTAATTGAGAGTTTTGATGGGTATAGTAATCTATGTTGGCACCTGTGGTTTTTTAGAGATTGTAGGATATCTGTCCAAACTCGTCTAGCTTTTAGAGTCTCTGTAGAGAAATCAGGTATAATTCTGATAGGTCTGTCTTCTATGTTATCTTGCCTTTTTCACTTACTGCTTTTAATATTCTTTCTTAGTTTTGTAGATTTTGTGTTTTGATTAGTATGTACGAAGAAGCTTTTCTTTTCTAGTCTGGTCTAATTGCTGTTCTATAAGCTTTTTATTTGTTTATAAGCCTCTCTTTCTTTAGGCTTGGAAAGATTTCTTCTTTGATTTTGTTGAAAATATTTTCTGGGACTTGGAACTTGGACAATTCAACTCCTTCTATTCTTATTATTCTTAGGTTAGGTCTTTTTTATGGTATCAAAGATTTTCTGGATGTTTTATGTCAGGAACTTTTTAGCTTTAATATTTTCTTTGACTGATGAATCAGTTTCTTCTAAGGTATCTTAGATACTTGACATTCTCTCTTCCATCTGCTGTATTCTGTTGGTGATGCTTGTATCTGGTGTTTCTGTTCTCTTCCCTGGGCTTTCTATTTCCGGTATTTCCTTAGTTTGTATTTTCTTTATTGCTTCTATTTCCACCTTCAGGTTTTGTACAGTTTTATTTATTTCCTTCACTTGTTTAATTGTATTTTCCTGTATATCTTTAAGGGGTTTATTTCGTTCCTCTTTAAAGACCTATGTGTTTGACTTTATTTTCCTGTATTTCTTTAAAGGATTTACTTATTTTCTCTTTAAAGGCCTCTATCATCTTTATAAAATTTGATTTAAGAATCTTTTCTTATGCTTTGGTTGTGTTAGGATATCCAATTCTTGCTGTAGTAGAGTAGCTGTGTTTTAGGGGTGTCATATTGCCCTTGTTCTTGTTGATTATGTTCTTTTGAAGACCTTAAGCTATCTGAATGGTTTTGGTTCCTGGATGTTCTTGTTGTAGGAGTTATTGGGAGGGAGCTGAGCCTCAATAGTTCTGGTGTGTCAGGCCTATGATGGATATCCTTGAGGTATATGGTTCCAGACCTGCAGTTCTATATGGTTCAGGATCCTCAGGTACAATAAAGGTTGGTGGAGAGGTCACAGGAGAGTAGATGTCCCTTTGCGATGGCAGGCTGCTCAGGGCAGCTTGGATTGGCTCAGAGAGCTCAGAGAGCTGGGAAGATAGATTGGCATGTGAACGTTACCTGTATGGTTCAGGAGTCTGATGGAGGTGGAAGAGGGACAGAGAGAGAATGAAAGTGCTGACCTTTATAGAATAATATGGATGATAATACAAATAATTTAAATGATGGCAACAGAGATAATTCAAATGTAACTAATGTGCTAATAAGTATGGGCAAAGGAAGAAAACATGGTCTAAGTAGAAGCAATACATCATACATCGAGGAAAAAAAAAACAAAAACAAAAACAAAATGAAGCAAAAAAGAACAGCAAAATAGTTCAGAGTAAAAGCACTGTATCTCTGAGAACAACTAAGGTAAACAATTGGCCGCAGAGGCTAGTGGTGATTATCCCATAATATAAAATTCCTCTAAAAAGAAAGGCTGCCCGGAAGCTTATCTATACACAAAGGACTTTATGCCTAAAATCCTCAATCAATAACTCCAATATCACAGTTTTCACAGAGTTTCCTTAGGTGATTTCTGTTGAATGTTGTGGATATCAATTTAATGATGTTTTGCTGCTTACCTGTTGCTCATCTCTGCTATCTGCACTCATTCACAACCAAAATCACAGAAATGCCAGATCATTCTATTGACTCTATAGAACACACAAAATCAAGTTATCTTTTATAAACTCTCATAGTATAACAATATGTAGGGAGGTATTACTAATTTATTACTTTATTTTATGTATGTACTAAATTTTCAACTTTAAGATTTTAAAAATTTTTAGTTTATGTTTATAGGTGTGTTGCTTCTGTGTATGTCACTGTAATACATGTGTACCTTGTACATGGACTGTAGAGGCCAGGAAAGGATATAGGATACCTTGGAACTAATCTTAGGATTGATGTTGAGCTACCATTTGGGTGTTAGAAACCTAACCTGAGTAGGTTGCAAAAGCTTCTAGTTGTTGAGTTGTGCTTCTGATCTTAAGAATGTAAATGCATTTATATAGCATTTGCTTGAAGTTAGGAGCAACCTCATAGAGGCAAAGGTGAGGGGGATGGGATGGAAGGTTTGCAGAGGGGAGACCAGAAAGGAGGACATTTGAAATCTAAATAAATAAAATAAGAAAAAAAATGCCTGGATAATTTTCCAGAATAGGAAAGACAAGAAGAAAGCAAGCCACAAAGTGTCTGAGTAAGTTATAAAAGATGAGGTATAGATATAATGTATATATTAAAATTTCCAAGGTTATAGTTCAGTCAAGCTTCTATTCCAATTAATATCTAAATATTTATACAGTAATTAAATGTACCAGACTGGCAGAACTCACCTTTTGAGAATTCCATAAGCACACTTGGAGACCTATAATAATGTAGCCAGAGGTATTAAAAGGGACAGTATTTTGTACCTTGCTCTCCATGGTCTCTAGATATCAGAGTAGCTCTGATGAATCACCTATCCTTTTGTGCAGGGAGGCCATGAAGCCCTGCATAGTCTTAAATATCCAGTGGGAAAGAATCAGCAAAGTTAAAATAATTGATAATACTATAAAACAAACAAACTATAGGGTAGGCTATAGAAGGTTGTATAGGCTACTGAAATACCAGTTCACATGATCACATAGTGAACTCCAGCTGTAGAACATAGTGCTGTTGATATACATCTGATAAATGTACTCATGTATCCTTGATTTTATAAGGTGTGGTGGCTTGATTCAGAATATCCCTTATAAGCTTATATATTTTAAGGTTTAGTTCCTAGTTGATGAACTTTTAGGAATGATTAGGAGGTATGGTCTTGTTGGAGGGGGTATGCCACTTCAGTTCCAGTTTCTTTCTGATGAGTGCTATTAATAAGGGTGTAGGCTCTTAACTACTTGCTGCTGCTCCAGCACTGTGCCTACCTGCCTGTCTGCTGCCAAACTTCCTGCCATGATTATCATGTGCTAACCTCTAAAACTGTAAACAATCTCCAAACTAAACACTTTTCTTTGTATGTCACCTTGGTCATGGTGTCTTTTCATAGCCATGGAACAGTAACTAAGACAAAAGTTCTACAAAATCAGGCTAAGGTAATACCAAATATCACCAATCCCATCAGTGAGTAGCTTTAAAACAGATCTCTGGATCTTCATAATTACAATAGGTTAAATCTATTATAATTGTAGTGGAAATGTTATTAATCTCTGGAATTTGAATACTCAACTACTATACTAACTTTATCTATTCTCATTTATACTTGCTACACACAGAGATGGGGCTGTGACAATTTTACTATATTTATAACTTCTTGATCACACTCTAATGCTAGAAAATCAGTAAGAGTGGAGACTCTATAATTCACTACACCCCCAAATGTCAGCCACAAGCAGTCAGATTGACTTGCTATACATCTAAATGATATTAGGGCATTACATCTTGAGTGGAAAATAGTAAGTAGCTAGATATAGATATTATCAGGTTTGAAGGCCACTGAGAAAGGGCCACACCCTAACAGCATCCTCCTTTTTCAGAATTTCTAATACTAAACCCAGAATGTACCATGAGTCTCTGAGGAAGGTGCTACACTTGTCTAGCAGGAAATAGGCTCTTTTACTTCATTTTTATTGGTTATTAATTTATATTTCAAATCTTATCCCAGTTTCCCCTCCACAAGTCCCCTATCCCCTCTTACCTCCCCTGCCTCTGTGAGGGTGCTTCCCCACCCACCCACTCCTGCCTCAGTGCCATAGCATTTCCCTATCCTGGGTCATCAAGCCTCCACAGGACCAAGGGGGCTCCCCTCCCAGTGATGCCAGATAAGGAAATCCTCTGCTACATGTCCAGCTGGAGCCATGGGTATCCTCTATGTACACTTTGGTTGGTGGTTTAGTCCTTGGGAGATATTGAGGGTCTGGTTGGTTGATATTATTGTTCTTCCTATGGGGTTGCAAACCCCTTCAGCTCCTACAGTACTTTTCCTAACTCCTCCATTGGGGTTCCTGTACTCAGTCCAATGTTTGGCTGTGTACATCCACATCTGTATTTGTCAGGCTCTGACAGAGCCTCTCAGGAGATAGCTATACCAGTTTCCTGTCAGCACTTCTTGGCATCAGCAATAGTGTCTGGGTTTGGTGTCAGCAGATGGGATGGATCCCTAGGAGGGGCAGTCTCTGGATGGCCTTTCGTTCAGCCTCTGCTCCACTCTTTGTCCCTGGATTTCCTTTTGACAGGAGGAATTCTGGACTAATATTTTTGAGCTGGGTGAGTGGCCCCATCCCTCAACTGGGTGCCATGCCTGTCCACTGGATATTATCTCTACAGGTTCTTTCTTCATTGTTGAATATTTCTGCTAATGTTTTCCCTATTGAGTTCTAGGAACCTCTTGGGTCCCTGGCATCTGGGATTTTCTAGTAGCTATACCCAGTTCCTTCTCTCCCACCACTACACACCTACTTTCAAATTCTTGACCCTCTGTACTTCTCCCCGAACGCTTCCCATATCTGAATTGTCACCCTTTCCCCTCCCTCTCCTCTCTCACTCCCAGATACCTCTCTCCCTGTACTTCCCAGAGATTCTTCTCTTCCCCCTACTGAATAGGACTGTAGCATCCACACTTTGGTGTGATCTTCTTTCTTCTTGGGTTTCATTTGGTCTGTGAATTGAATCTTGGGTATTCCAAGCTTCTTTTTGGATAATATCCACTTCTCAGTGATTATATACCATTTGTGTTCTTTTGTGACTGGGTTACCTCACTTGTGATGATATTTTCTAGTTCCATCCATTTGTCTGCAAATTTCATGAAGTCTTTTTTTTTTTTTATAGCTGAGTAGTACTACATAGTGTAAATGCACCACATTTTCTGTATCCATTCCTCTGTGGAGGGACATCTGGGTTGTTTCCAGCTTCCGGCTATTATAAATATGGCTGCTATGAACACAGTGGAACATGTGTCTTTATTATATTTTGGAGCATCTTCTGGGTATATGCCCAGGAGTGGAATAGCTGTGTCCTCAGGTAGTATTATGTTCATTTTTCTGAGGGTCTGCCAAACTGATTTCCAGAGAGGTTGTATCAGCTTGCATTCCTACCAGCAATGGAGGAATGTTCCTCTTTTTCCACATCCTTGCCAGCATCTGCTGTCACCTGAGTTTTTTATCTTAGCCATTCTGACTGGTGTGAGGTGGAATCGTGGGTTTGTTTTGGTTTGCATCTCCATGATGACTAAGGATATTGAACATTTCTTTAAGTGCTTCATTGCCATTTGAGATTCCTCAGTTGAGAATTCTCTGTTTAGATCTATAACCCATTTTTAAATAGGGTTATTTGGTTCTCTTGAGTCTAACTTCTTGAATTCTTTGTACATTTTAGATGATAGCCCTCTATCAGTTGTAAGGTTGGTAAAGATCTTTTCCTAATCTGTTGGTTGCTGTTTCATCCTATTGACAGTGTCCACTGCCTTACAGAAGCTTTGCAATTTCATGAGGTCCCATTTATAGATTGTTGATCTCAGAGCATAAGCCATTGGTGTTCTGTTCAGGAAAATGTCCCCTGTGCCAACATGTTTGAGGTTCTTTCACTCTTTCTCTTCTGTTAGATTTACCCTATCTGATTTGTCGTGAAGGTCCTTGATCCACTTGGACTTGAGCTTTGTACAAGGAGATAAGAATGGTCCAATTTCCATTCTTCTACATGTTGACCGCCAGTTGAACCAGCACCATTTGTTGAAGATGCTGTCTTCTTTCCACTGGATGGTTTTAGCTCCTTTGTCAAAGATCAAGTGACCATCAGTGTATGGGTTCATATCTGGGTCTTCAATTCTATTCCATTGATCTACCTGTCTGTCTCTGTACCAATAGTATGCGGTTTTTTTTATCACCATTGCTCTGTAGTATAGCTTGAAGTCAGGGATGATGAGCTTTAAAAATATCGACTATATATCTTTTTCATCCCTCTAATAAATAAAAATGTCAGAAATGTTATCAAGAGTAGTGCTATTTTCTATAGCTCTTCCATTTTGGCTCAATTGCCATAATTCCAATAAATATGGAAATTTAGTTTCTAGACACAAATTAATCTGATTCTCTAGATTCTTGACTTCCTTGCCCAGTGTAGCCCCAGTAATCACAAGCCAGCAAATATATTTATCAAACTCTTAACATTCTTTAACTGAGTACTCACTGATTGCACCTTACATTGGCTATCAAGCCAAAAAATAGAACGTTTCAATCTCCTTCCTTCCTTCCCCTCCAGCCCTATAATTATATAATCTCACAAGCAGATGGTGGGCTCTGATTCTTACAAGTATACTTTCACATTTTCTAGATGGCTTTAAGTAGTTTGCTCCTCAGTCTGTGGAATATTTTGGTACATGAATACAATGAGTAATGATTAAATAAAGAAAAATAACATATCCATTTTCTCTAACATGTATAATTTCTTCGTATTAGGAGTAATAAAATATCCTTTCCTAGCTATTTTTAAGTATTTAATTAATTTGTTGTGTAAATATATGTATGTGTATATAATTGAGAATGGGTGTGGGTATTGACTTTAAAACTCGAAAGGAGTAAGAAAAAAAGAGGTGCTGAAAAAGGGGGTATGTAGCTTAACACATAAAACGTGAAAGCACAAAAATGTTTCCAAAGTATGGATAGAATGGTACAAAAAGTGTTGAGACAGGAAAGAAGAAAGAGAAAAACTCAATAAAATTTTTTTGGTTGAAAAAATCATAATATAAAAATACCATACATGGTAATTTATAAATAGTTAACTTTAGTGCCATTGCTTGGTACAGTGCATAATCATACTATATAAAACTATATTTTAAATCTATCAACCTACATACAGTCTTATCTCCTACCATTTCTAAGTTTTGATCAGTACTTTACTCTCATCTTTTGAGATCTACTTTTCTGATGTTTACATGTGATGAGAACATCTTATTATGACTGCTTATCTCACTTGAAATATTATTTTCCAGGTTAATCCATACTGACACTATATTTTATTTCTTTATTTCAAAAGAATCTATGCATTTTACTTGCTGCTTTAATTTTATTATTTGACAACCTATGTGCAAAATTTTGTTGGAAATTTTAACAACTTCTTCCTTGGAATTTTGCTTGCTTTACTTCATTTATTAAATTTTGTGATTCGAAGAATGAACCCAAATTTATGACATAATAATTGCAGTTTGAATATATCACACACTTTTGGGGGTGCTTCTGGTCCACAAGTATGTAGAGAATTAAAGTGCAATCATTCCAGAAATAGGCTAACACAAGAATGGTAGTGCAGAGGATGAACATAGCATGGTGACGTCACGAAGTACTAAATTCTTCTTCAAATCTTACACATGAAAAGGGAATTTTCTGATCAACAAAAGGATTTGCATATGTATTTACTGTATAATTTAAACATTATATTTAGGCAAGAAAGAAATATTTTCCTTTAGCCCAAAACATTCTTCTGAGGAGATGTTACAAGAATGGTGATTTAGGACAATAACCAGCTATGTGGTTCTGTCTTTATTTGAAACTTAACTTTGTGGTCTGGAAGATAAATATCTGAAACCAGACAATCAAATCTTTGCATCTTAAGTTTTCAGGATCTTTGATAAATTTGACTGATATTTAATGATAAACACAATAATAATTATTGGTATTTATTTGTCAGTTTTCATGCATTATATGGAACCACTTAACACTTTCACTTTTCAGTTGGAAATGTTGAGATATAGAATGGCTTTCCCAAACATGGTAACTGATGAGTAGGAACAATGTAAAGTTGTATCTGATTACAGATTCAAATGAACTCTACACAACTGACTTTTTGGTGTTATTTACATTTCAATATTTAAAGAGCATTGATAAAAGGCATGTTTAACTAATTTTAACATTTAATTTAAAATAATCTGAAGGTAGAGTTGAATAAAATCTTATATATAGATATGTAGTACTTTCTATCTTGTAAAATAAATCCAAATATGGAGGTTAAGGAATGGTTGTAATTCTTCCATCTTCTTTCAAAATGGATTAAGAGATTTTCATTTCAGAAAATTATGTTATCCATAGAAATGTCTATAGTAATATTTGAGTCGCTAAATTTATGGACGTGTGTCATCTATATTTGCATCTTTGCTTTCACAGAAATTCTACACTCAGGTACAATATCTGACATTTTAATTATGAATTCTTATGTAATTTCCTCAGGCATTTGTTTATTAGATTGGAAGTAATTTATCACAATTTACCTTCCTTTTTTAAATTTTTTTTTAATTTTTCCTACTTCATTTACATTTCAAATGTTTCCCCCTTTCCAGATCTCCCCTTTGAAAGCTCACCATTTCCTCCCACTCCCCCTGCCACTATGGGAGTATTCTCCCACCCACCCACCTACTCACTCTCATCTTCCCTCCTTGGCATTCTCCTTTACTGGGGGATCTAACACCCTCAGGCCCAAGGGCCTCTCCTCCCACTGATGGATAACAAGGCCCTCCTCTGCCACATATGTGGCCAGCAACATGGGTCTCTCTATGTTTATTCTTTGGTTGGTGGATCAGTCTCCTGGAGTATCAGGGGTCAGGCCAGTTGCCACTATTGCTGCCTCCCTGGGGATGTAAACTCCCTCAGCTCCTTCAGTCCCTTCTCCAACTCCTCCAGCTGGGACCTCACACTCTGCCCTGCTGTTGCTGTGAAGTGATCGAAGACCCAGAAATGAACCCACAAACTTATGGTCACTTGATCTTTGACAAAGGAGCTAAAACCATACAGTGGAAAAAAAGACAGCATCGTCAACAAATGGTGCTGGTTCAACTGGCGGTCTACATGTAGAAGAATGCGAATTGAACCATTCCTATCTCCCTGTACAAAGCTCAAGTCCAAGTGGATCAAGGACCTCCACATAAAACCGGATACACTGAATCTAATAGAAGAGAAAGTGGGGGAAAGTCTCGAACACATGGGCACAGGAGAAAAGTTCTTGAACAGAACACCAATGACTTGTGCTCTAAGATCAAGAATCAACAAATGGGACCTCATAAAATTACAAAGCTTCTGTAAGGCAAAGGACACTGTAAATAGGACAAAACGGCAACCTACAGATTGGGAAAAGATCTTTATCAATCTTACAACAGATAGAGGGCTAATATCCAAGTTATACAAAGAACTCAAGAAGCTAGACTCCAGAGATCCAAATAACCCTATCAAAAAATGGGGAAGAGAGCTAAACAGAGAATTCTCAACTGAGGAAACTCGAATGGCCGAGAAGCACATAAAGAAATGTTCAGCATCCTTAGTCATCAGGGAAATGCAAATCAAAACAACCCTGAGATTTCACCTCACACCTGTCAGAATGGCTAAGATTAAAAACTCAGGTGACAGCAGATGTTGGCAAGGATGTGGAGAAAGAGGAACACTCCTCCATTGCTGGTGGGAATGCAAGGTGGTACAACCTCTCTGGAAATCAGTTTGGCGGACCCTCAGAAAAATGAACATAATACCACAATTTACCTTCCTTATACTCTTCTTTTACATTTTTTTTTTTTTTTTTTTTTTTTTTTTGCCGCTATGATGACTGGGTTTCACTACAGTCTAAACTGGAGCTTACTCCAGAGACCAGTTTGTCCTCCAATTCACAGCACTTCTAGGAATCTCTGGCTCCCTAGTGCTGGGATTAAAAGCATGCACCACTACATCTGGCCTATGTTGATATGTTTTTAAATAGATTTTAGACAGCTAGACTATGTTGTGTCAATTTAGATTCAAGATTACTAAAGCAGATATTGCAGCATATACTTTTCTATAAATAAAAATAACATAAATAACATGTTAAAATTTATATTGCTTATTAATACCATTGGTTTAAAAAATTAAGCAAATTACTTTTAATCAAAAATGTACAAGCATTGTTTTATGTTGTTGACCTACATTGTTTCAAATCATAGGTTGATTGCATTACTGAATTTTGCCTAAATGATCATGGATCATACTAGTTTTGCTTAGCAACAGCTTAAGCAAATGAAAAGAAACAAGAATTAGAAATAAACTCATAACCCAGAAAATTTACTTATGTTGTAAGGAAATAAAATTTGGAAATCTACCTCAAGTTTGAATTTACACAACTTGAAACTTCAAAAGAGTAGAGCTACAACAATATCTATTATGAGCTGTGCAAAATATAGATAAGCATATCCATATCTGGATGACACTACTATTAACAATATGCTTTTAACTTCTTAAGGTCCTTTGTGTGAAACTAATCACTATTTTCTAGCGAAATATTTTCCCCCGATACTCATTTCATATTAGAAGCTGGGAACAAAGAGACAGACAGTTCTTGAATTAATAAATTGACAGTGGCTGATGCTTTATTTTCTAATGACTGTAAATGAATGGGGTATTTCAGTAATGACTATGTGCTCAGTAAGTAGGGAGGCTCATTGTCTTTTAATTGTATGTATTTGGTAAATTAGTTTTAAAGGTCACATTGGTATTCATTAACAGCAGCTTCGATGCAGCTCTTCTAAATTATACTTTTATTAATAAAATCCAGTAATCTAACTTTGATCAAAGGAAGGATAATTTACAATTTTCTGCTTAGTTTCATATAAGTAGAAGCTGCTTTGTGTAAGCATTTTAGAAAAATCTCTGCTTGCTATGTGTATTATTAGAATCCAAGCTTTATGGCAAAAATTAACATTGCCATTTCTCTTTTGATTATCTTTATTTTGCCTAATAAATGTATTTTTGGAAGTTCATATTGTTTTACAGCCTACAAAGCACATAATTATCTGTTTTGAATATATATGGCTATCATAATGAATAACTACAGACTTGGTCACGTCAAACAAGAAAAGGTTATTCTCTAGCCTCTGGGCACTAGATTGAAGTCCTTAGTTCTAAATACAGTCATTCTGGGAATTTTAGTGAATATAGATTTGAGATGTGTATCATCCAACCCACTACAATGTGCATTTGTTCTTTTAAACTCATTGCATCTCTATGCTAAAGATGAGGAACTAGAAAACCCTGAAAACTGACTTTTCTGTAAGTAATATAAGTACATATAAGTTACAACAGTTCAAGGACCAACACTGAGACTAGTGTGACGACATGTCTTTTTATACATTCCCTTATAGAAAACTGCATAGCCTGTGGACTGTTAACAAAAGATTGCTGTTTGCAAAATAATGCTTTAAAGTCCTCTCTAATTATGTATATCAACCCCCTTTGCTCCAGAGATGGTATTCTTCATCTGCCTTATATTGCCCAATCCCATTTTGAAAAATAAAATAAAATAATAAAATAAATGCCACCAGATTCCTTACTGTCTCTGCAGTCAAGGTTTATATTGACACTCCTGCTCTCAATATTTGCCTTATCCTTGGTTGGTTATATATTATGTAATAGAATGTTGGCCATTTGATTTGGAAAATTAAAAAACAGTCCATCTTGACTATAATGGTGAATTTTTACAAAATGATAGAATTTTACAGATAATACAGTGGGAATCGCTGGCAAATTGCAGTGCTTTTTCACCTTGCTTAAGTAATCCATATATAGGATGGGTAATGGATATCTTTACACACTATTATCTAGTATTTGCATCAGTAACTAATTGATCACTCTTAAAAGTAGATAAGAAACTTTGGGCCTAATTTGTAATTGGGAGTCTCAAAGGTCTTGTGAGTTCTAAACATTGTTCCTTCTGAGTATTCAACTCTTCAAAAAGACTAAAGGCAAAATAGAAATAAAATTTATGATATATTGTAACTCAATTATAAAACATTACTATAGTCTTGACTTAAGCCATCTTTAAAGAAACTTTGGAATGAGACAAATTAGTTTTCTTCAGATATCTCAAACAGAGGCCAAAAATGAGACTCATAGTGTGACTTTATTTTTTCCTACCTGTAATGTACATAGATCCATACACATAGTTGGTACCCAAGAAAACATTTGTTGATTCATTAGGATTATTAGATATCTTGAAATAATACTCCCAGATTATAAAACACATACAAATCTTGAGTGCCCAAATATGGAGAAGTGATATTAATATTTTATTGAAAGAAAATTATCCTGAAATTAATTGGATCTTAAAAATATCGGCTGACATTTCAAACATTGTGAACATTTTTTTAATATTAAGATGTGGCTACACACCAGTTATTCTAATGTTGATTTCTCAAAACAGTTTCCAAAGCACCTTGGGTATGTTACAACACCATTAGAAAATAAATATCGAACTGTGGTGGGAGACTTCTGCTGGGCCACCAGGGCTCCATAGCCAAATAGTGCTGGGAGAAAGCTAGCCTCTCAGGAGAGTGAAAAACCCCTTGAGAGGGGGTAAGAGGACTAACACTACTCAGCAGGACTCGCCCAGAATCCTAGAAAAGCAGGGACTGAGGAACAGCCCAGGGAAGGAGACTTCTGGTTTCCATCTGTGGCAGGAGACTTCTGCCTGGGCCACCAGAGCTCCATAGCCAAGTAGTGCTGGGAGAAAACTAGCCTCCGAGGAGTATGGGCAAGTTTGTCTGCTCAGAGGGACCCACCTGGAATACCCAGGACACAGGGACTGAGGAGTGGTCTTTTGGTTTCTTTCAGTGGCCAGGGAGTGGATCTTGTGACACAGGGCTCCATACTCAAATAGTGTCAGGAAAGAGCTGGTATCCCAGGAGTGCTGACACACCTTCAAGCACAGGAAAGACCACCACTTCTGTTCCACTGGATGAAGAGGGACCCTTGAAGAGCCATCAGGACACAAGAAACAAGGAACAGCTGGGGACAAGATCCTTCTTGTTTCTGTCTGGACTCCAGAGCTGACCCTGCACCACAGCTCTCCAAACCCAAATTCCTCTCAGAGAGAACTGGTATTCAAGGAGTATTGACACCTAGGCTTGCAGGACAAGCCATAGTCAGAGAGAGTAAGACCAGCTAACACCAGAGATAACCAGATGGCAAAAGGCAAGGGTAAGAACACAAGAAACAGAAACCAAGGTTACTTGGCATCATCAGAACCCAGCTCTCCCACCACAGCAAACCCTGGATATCCCAACACACCAGAAAAGGAAGACTTAGACTTAAAATCACATCTCATGATGATGATAGAAGATTTTAAGAAGGAAATGAATAACTCCCTTAAAGAAATAAAACAATTAGAAGTCCTTAAAGAGGAAAAACAAAAATCCCTTAAAGAATTACAGAAAAACACAATCAAATGGGTGGAATTACAGGAAAGCACAATCAAACAGAGGAAGGAAATGAACAAAACCATCCAGGAACTAAAAACAGAAATAGGAACAATAAAGAAATCACAAAGGGAGACAAACTGGAGTTAGAAAGTCTAGAAAAGAGATCAGGAGTCATAGATGCAAGCATCACTAACAGAATACAAGAGGTAGAAGATAGAATCTCAAATGCAGAAGATACCATAGAAAACATTGACACAACAGTCAAAGAAAATGCAAAGTGCAAAAAGCTCCTAACACAAAACATCCAAGATATCCGGGATACAATGAGAAGACAGAACCTGAGGATAATAGGTATAGAAGGGAGTGAAGATTCCCAACTTAAAGGACCAGTAAATATCTTCAACAAAATCATAGAAGAAAACTTCCCTAACCAAAAGAAAGTGATGAACATAAATATACAAGAAGCCTACAGAACTCCAAGCAGATTAGACCAGAAAAGAAATTCCTCCAGTCACATTATAGTCAAAACACCAAATACACAAAATAAGGAAAGAATATTAAAAGCAGAAGGGGAAAAGGGCAAGTAACATATAAAGGCAGACCTATCAGAATTACACCAGACTTCTCCCCAGAGACTAGTAAAGGTAGAAGATCCTGGGCAGATCTCATACAGACTCTAAGAGAATAAAAATGCCAGCCCAGACTGTTATACCCAGAAAAACACTTAATTATTAATTAATTAAATACAAAAAATCACTTAATTATCATAGATTGTGAAACCAAATTACTCTATGACAAAACCAAATTTGCACAATATATTTCCACAAACCCAGCCTACAAAGAACAATAGATGGAAAACGCCAACTCAAGGAAAGAAACTATACCCTAGAAAAAGCAAGAATGTAATATTTCAACAAACTCAAAAGAAGATAACACATAAATATAAAATTACATCGAAAATAACAGGAAACAAGAATTACTATTTGTTAATATCTCTTAACATCAATGGGGTCAATTCCCCAATAAAAAGACTTAGACTGACAGAATGGATCCATAAACAGGACCCAGAATTTTGCTGTATCCAGGAAACACACCTCCATGTTAAAGAAAAACACTACCTCAGAGTAAGGGCAGGAAAACAATTTTCCAGGCAAGTGGTCCCAAGAAATAGGCTGGAGTAACCATTCTAATATCAGATAAAATCGACTTTCAATCAAAAGTCATCAAAAAAGATAAAGAAGGACACTTAACTCTCATTTATGAACATCTATGCCCCAAATGCAAAAGCTCCCACATTCATAAAAGAAACTTTACTAAAGCGCAAAGCACACACTGTACCTCACACAACAATAGTGGGAGACTTCAACATACCACTATCATCAATGGACAGATCTTGCAAACACAAACTGAACAGAGACACAGTGAAACTAATAGATGTTATGAACCAAATGGATTTAATAGATATCTATAGAACATTTCATTCTAAATCAAAAGAACATACCTTCTTCTCAACACCTCATGGTACCTTCTCCAAAATTGATCATATAATTAGTCACAAAACAAACTTCAACAGATATAAGAAGATGGAAATAATCCCATGCCTCCTATCAGATCACTATGGAATAAGGCTGGTCTTCAATGGCAACTATAACAACAGAAAGCCCACATACACATGGAAGCTGAACAATGCTCTACTCGATGATAACTTGGTCAAGGAAGAAAGAAAGAAAGAAATGATAGACTTACTAGAATTTAATGAAAATGAAAACACAACATACCCAAACCTATGGGACACAATGAAAGCAGTGTTAAGAGGAAAAGTCATAGCTTTAAATGCCTCTAAAAAGAAACTGGAGAAAGCATACACTAACAGCTTAACATCACACCTGAAAGCTCTAGAACAGAAAGAAGCTAATACACCCAAGAGGAATAGAAGCAGAAAATAATCAAATTAAGGGCTGAAATCAACCAAGTAGAAACTAAAAGAATTATACAAAGAATCAACAAAACCAGGAGCTGGTTCTTTGAAAAAATCAACAAGATAGATAAACCCTTAGCCAGACAAACCAGAGGGCACAGAGACAGTATGCAAATTAACAAAATTAGAAATGAAAAGGGAGATATAATAACAGATTCTGAGGAAATACAAAAAATCATCAGATCCTACTACAAAAGCCTAGACTCAAACAAACTGGAAAATATGGATGAAATGGACAAATTTCTAGACAGATACCAAAAACCAAAGTTAAGTAAGGATCAGATAAACCATCTAAACAGTTCCATAACCCCTAAAGAAATAGAAGCAGTCATTAAAAGTCTCCCAACCAAAAAAAGCCCAGGTTCAGTGCAGAATTCTATCAGACCTTCAAAGAAGATCTAACACCAATACTCTTCAATCTATTCTACAAAATAGAAACAGAAGGAACACTACCTAATTCATTCTATGAGGCCATAGTTAATCTGATACCAAAACCTCACAAAGATCCAACAATAAAAGAAAACTTCAGACCAATTTCCTTATGAATATAGATGCAAAAATACTCAGTAAAATTCTCGCAAACAAAATCCAAGAACACATCAAAAAGATCATTCACCATGATCAAGTAGGCTTCATCCCAGGGATGCAAGGATGGTTCAATACCTAGAAATCCATCAATGTAATCCACTACACAAACAAACTCAGAGAAAAATTATACATGGCCATTTCATTAGATGCTGAAAAAGCATTTGACAAAATTCAACATCCCTTCATGATAAAAGTCTTGGAAAGATAAGGAATTCAAGGCCCATTCCTAAGCATAGTAAAAGCATTATACAGCAAACCAATAGCCAACATCAAACTAAAAGGAGAGAAACTTGAAGCATTCCCACTAAAATCAGGAACTAGACAAGGCTGTCCACTTTCTCCCTATCTATTCAATATAGTACTAGAAGTTCTAGCTAGAGCAATTAGACAACAAAAGGAGGTCAAAGGGATACAAATTGGAAAAGAAGAAATCAAAATATCACAATTTGTAGATGATATGATGGTATAGTTAAGTGACCCAAAAAACTCCATCAGAGATCTGCTACAGCTGATAAACAACTTCAGCAATTTGGGCAGATACAAAAATAACTCAAGCATATCAGTAGCCTTCCTATACTTGAAGGATAACCAGGCTGAGAAAGAAATTAGGGAAATAACACCCTTCATAATAATCACAAGCAATATAAAGTATCTTGGTGTGACTCTAACCAAACAAATGAAAGATCTGTATGACAAGAACTTCAAGTCTCTGAAGAAAGAAATCAAGGAAGACCTCAGAAGATGGAAAGATCTCCCATGCCCATGGATTGGCAGGATTAATATAGTTAAAATGGCCATCCTGCCGAAAGCAACCTACAGATTCAATGCAATCCACATCAAACTTCCAGCTCAATTTTTCATAGACTTGGAAAGAGCAATTCTCAAATTCATATGGAATAACAAAAAACCCAGGATAGCAAAAACTATACTCAACAATAAAAGTACTTCTGGGGGAATCAGCCTCCCTGACTTCAAGCTGTACTACAGAGCAGTAGTGATAAAAACTGGATGGTATTAGTACAGTGACAGACAGGTAGATCAATGGAATAGAATTGAAGACCCAGAAATGAACCCACACACTTATGGTCACTTGATCTTTGATAAAGGAGCTAAAACCATCCAATGGATAAAAGATGTCATTTTCAACAAATGGTGCTGGTTTAACTGGCAGTCTACATGAAGAAGAATGCGAATTGATCTATACCTATCTCCCTGTACAAAGTTCAAGTACAAGTGGATCAAGGACCTCCACATAAAACCAGTTACACTGAATCTAATAAAAGAGAAAGTGGGGAAAAGTCTCAAACACATGGGCACAGGGGAAAAGTTTCTGAACAGAACACCAGTGGCTTATGCTCTAAGATCTAGAATCAACAAATGGGACCTCATAAAACTGCAAAGCTTCTGTAAGGCAAAGGACACTGTCAATAGGACAAAATAGCAACCAACAGATTGGAAAAGATCCTTTCCTGTCCTGCATCAGATAGAGGGCTAATAGCCAATATATGCAAAGAACTCAAGAACGTAGACTCAAGAGATCCAAATAACCCTATCAAAAAATGGGGAACAGAGCTAAACAGAGAATTCTCAACTGAGGAAGTTTGTAGGGCTGATAAGCCCCTAAATAAATGTTCAATATCCTTAGTCATCAGGAAAATGCCAACCAAACTATCCAGAGGTTCTACCTCACACCAGTCAGAATGGCTAACATAAAAAACTCAGGTGACAGCAGATGTTGGAGAGGATGTGGAGAAAGAGGAACACTCCTTCATTGCTGGTGGGATTACAAGGTGGTACAACCTCTCTGGAAATCAGTTTGGTGGACCCTCAGAAAAATGAACATACTACTACCTGAGGACCCAGCTATTCCACTCCTGGGAATATACCCAGAAGATGCTCCAACATGTAATAAAGACACATGTTCCACTATGTTCATAGCAGCTATATTTATAATAACCAGAAGCTGGAAACAACCCAGATGTCCCTCCACAGAGGAATGGATACAGAAAATGTGGTACATTTATACAATGGAATACTACTCAGCTATTAAAAACAATGACTTCATGAAATTCTTAGGCAAATGGATGGAACTTGATAATATCATCCTGAGCAAGGTAACTCAGTCACAAAAGAATAAACAAGGTATGTACTCAGTGATAAGTTATTAGCCCAAAGGTTAGGAATACCCAAGAGTCACTTCACAGCAACTATTGGGCTTAGTGTGAGGTCCCAGCTGGAGGAGTTGGAGAAGGGACTGAAGGAGCTGAGGGAGTTGGCAGCCCCATGAATGGAGCAACAGTGTCTACCTTCCTGACTTCCTGATGCTCCTGGAGACTGTATCAGCAACCAAAGAATACACATGGAGGGACCCATGGTGCTGGCCATATATGTGGCAGAGGAGGGTCTTGTTAGCCATCCGGGGGAGGAGTGGCCCTTGGGCCTGAGGGTGTTAGATGCCCCAGTATAGGAGAATGCCAAGGAGGGAAGACAAGAGTGGGTGGGTGTGGGAATACCCCCATAGAGGTACTAGAGGGGTGAGGGCAGGGGGAGGTTCCAAAGGGGAGATCTGGAAAGGGGAAAACAGTTGAAATATAAATAAAATATCAAAAAATAAAATAAATATCATTTCTATGATATTTTTGCCTATAGTACTAATCTCTTATAGGTAATGAGAGTGGTTTTTTGTCTTATACACTATCCTGTTGGAATCTGGAACTTGGTTTGATCCATTACTGGTTATGTGACCTTGGAATATCATTTAACTTGTTTGTAGAGTATTACATTGTTATAATATGAATTTTCAAAATGTAAATTGTTATAATATCAATATTATGAATTGTTCTAAGAAAAATAGTACCTGATTTTTAAAATTTGTGGTGCAGCAAGTGAATTCTTATACATAATGTATGTAGAAAATTGTCATTATTAAGTTTCTATTGTTGTGATAAAACACCATGACCAAAATTAATTTGAGAAAGCAAGGGTTTATTTCACCTTACATCTTATAATCTCATCACTGAGGAAAACCAGTGCAGAAACCTGAATGCATGAATAGGAGCTAAGGTCATCAAAGCTCACAACTTGTAGGAGAAAAATGCAGGTATGACCTGGCAGCCAACCTACTTGGCACACTGTGCTTCCAGATTAGAAGCATGGCACACCATGCTCCAGATGTCAGAACACTGAATTCTGAAGTATCATGGGAAAACAGTGACTGGCCTGTAGATGAATCACTACTCTCAGTGTCTCCATTTCTCTACATAAAAACCATAGTGGTATAAATGCTCACTATCCAATCTGAGGTATTGTGCTAACCAATCACAGATGATGTGCTTCCACTATATATGTGGTTGTTTATGCACAATAAAGCAAATGCTATTCCCTGAAACTCTCTGGAGTGGTTTATGTTTGCACCCTTTACTCATCCATGGGCAATGTCTTGTTTGGGGATGCCTCAGTAACAGCAGCAACTGTTTGGGGCTTGCACCTAATGACTTGTTCAGTGAGCCTTCTTTTAACATATGGAATTACCAGCCCAGGGGTAACACTACTCACACTGACCCGGGCCCTCCCAAGTCAATCATCAATCAAGAAAATGCACCACAGGCTTACCCAGACAATTTGGTAAGAGGATTTTCTTAAATAAGGTTCCCTTTTTCAAAACGACTCTAGCCTGTGTCAAGTTGACATAAAACTAAACAAGCACAAAAGCATCTAGCATCTATAAATAATCTCTTTCAGCAATTATTTCCCTTATTTCAACCTTCAGACTATTTTCTGAACCACTTTTATGTCCATTGTATTATTCCTCTAGAGCATGGAGTCTGATTTATTCCAATTCCTTTCATCTTCTATCTAGCCTACCCAGTCAACTAAGTGATTAGTTAGGCGCTTAATTTGGTCTTTGCTAATCTAATATTCACCAAGACATGCAAAACAAAAACCAAAATAAAAATCCCCAAACCCCAAAACCAAATCCTAAGTACCATGCTTCCCTTTAACACTGATTAAACACACACACACACACACACACACACGTGTGCACACATGAATATTGCACTTATGACAAACCACATGAGTCTCCTTGATCCTGTTATGTTTATTTTTGTCCATGGTTTTGGTTATTCTATTCCCTTTGCTGGAGTATTGCCTACCATAATATTTATTAGCTTTTTATTAGGTGCCTAGTTTTCATCTAAGTTTGAAGATGAGCTTTAAGATAATCTTCTGTAGAAACTTTTCACCATGCTACAAAAATCAGTCTTGCCTGCCTGTATAATGTGTTATAATATTTCTATATTTCTATATAGAAATAAACATATTAAATCTAACAAGTTATTTAATATGACATGTTTACAGTAAATGAACTTTTTTGGAGGATTGATTTATTCATATTGGTAGTCTCATAAACTAAAGTAGTATCTATTTTATGCCATTTCAGTACTTCCTTTAAGTTTTTAGGTCATTATTGTTTCTTATTGATTAAATCATTCAACTATTATGTATTTGCAAAATTACCTTGTGTTTGTAAATATCTTTCAGAGTAAAAAACTATGTTGTTAAATTTTAAGTATGTTAGCTGTTGTCCAACGTTGCTCCATTGTCTTCTAGGCTGTGGCTTCCAATGAACTTTGTTAGAATTCTTCATCATTGTTCTGCTGTCATGTCCTTTCGTGCATATATGGGTTTAACCTTCCATTAAAATTGAAAACAAAATCAGATATTATTTATTCATATATTTTCCTTTGTATGTGTAAAGATTTCAAAGAACTTCCATTTTATGTAAACAGCTCTTATAATTGTTTTATAATTCACTAATGCTCTGTCATTTTTCTTGTCTCAAAACAATCTTTACCTCTGTTTTTCTTGAATAATTATTTTTGTTACATTTTCACCTTCTCTTGTATTTTATTATACAGTATACAATGCAGAACATCCTGATCTTTTGTTTCATATTTTATTTTCATATCTAGAGATTTAATTTAGTTCTTTTCACATGCTCTCTGTCACTAGTTCACAGTCTTCCTAATGCTGTACCCTTTAATGCAGTTCCTCATGTTGTGGTGATCCCCAGCCATCAAATTATTTTCATTGTTACTTCATAGCTGTAATTTTCCTACTTTTATAAATCATATTGTAAATATTTTTAGAGATAGAGATTTGCCAAGGGAGTCATGATCCACAAGTAGAGAACCCTATCTCTGTGTGACTGTTTATCCTCATGTAAATCTGCTGTGTAGTTCTATCATGTTTAATACCATTAAATTTAATGTCAGCAGTCACTTTGAATGATGTTCCATTTAATTTATCTCTCTCTTCATCACTCTCTTGCTTTCCTAATGCTTTGTAAAGATGGTTGTGTTTGACCAGATGTCAGACATTGCTGTTTGCACTTTCAATTGTTAAATCCCTATTTCTATAAATATTCTTGAGCTTTATTTATTTCATGATATCATAAACTGGAAAGAGGTAATCTTTTTTTTCCAGAAGCTTAAGAATCATTAAGCAGGACTAGTATGACATCTATTCAAGTGTTATTCAAGTGAGATCCTTCTGACGTGCTATAGAATTTTCAATGAGTAGTCAAGAGCATTTGCAATACACATTTCTTAAAATGTAGCCTGGATATTGTGCTGCTAATATTACTATCCAGTCAACTTCATTGAATTATCTCCTTAAGCACATCAGTGTTCAGCTCATTTCAATAGGGATGCTTCCCATTGTTCTTTTAGATCACTCTGTATTGCTCTCCCCTTTCTATATATTCTTGTCTTCCAATTTCTATTTTCTTTCATTTTCTTGGCCTTTCTTGAATCTTCATCTCTTGTGTCCTCAACTAATTGTGTTCTGTGTGGAGTTTGGTCTCTCTTCTTCCATGATCTAGAAAATCTTAATGAGGAAATCAGGAAGAACTTAATTTCTTTTCTTCTTTTGGATTTATTTCTAACATATTGAAAACTGATTTTTATACTTTATCTTTGTTGATATTGTTGATATTGTTTAAAACAGTTAATGTGGCTGGAAAGAAGGCTCAGTGTTAAAAAGCACAGTGAACTCTTCCAGAGTCATTTGATTTGGTTTGTCCACCCAGGTGGTTACTCAAAATCACTTATAACTACAGTTCCAGGGGATATGATTTTTTTTTCTGGCCTCTGTGGCACCAGATACGCACTTGGTATACAGTCATACATATAAGCAAAACACCATGTACAAAAGACAAAACAAACCTACACATTTAATTAATATATCACTTCTTTCTAATGACCCTCAGAGAAATTGTCAAAATGCAAACAAGTGATATTTAGAGACTCATTTCATGTAGATCAGAGATAACAACCCAGAAATTTATAGCAGCAATACCTTGTAAAACATAGTCTGTATTACAGTGTATCCTTATTCAGTGAGCTCAAAACTCTATCCCATTCATTAAGCCTTTAAATTAACAGCTCTTATCATCTGTAGTGCTAGAAACGCCACATATTGATACCCTCATCCCTATGAAATACAGTGCAGAAAACATATAGTGTTATTTTCTGCTCCTGCCAAGTTTCCATTGTATAACATCATAGACATAAGGTCTGGAATCTAGTATCCACAAAATAAACATGAGGTGTGTTTGCATGATGTTTAGCAGTCACACGTAAGAGAAGTAAATAGACTTACTTGTATTCACTGATAGAAAGATGTATCAGAAATAAGGACTAATAACTGAAAAATGTAGTTTGTAGTTCTTTCCATGCTAACCATCTATTCTTGCTTCAAATTTCCTTCCACTATATTATATCCTCTATTAAATTATAATAAGTTCATTGAGATATATAAATTTAGAAAAGAGGTTTCCTCAATGTGGCTGAATAGTTAATGTTTTGTCATAGAGTTTGGAGACTTTTTGACATTTGTACTTACTGTTTTTTCCTTCTCTTTGTTTTATGATCTGGCAATACTAAGGATTAAACTTTATACTTATTTTTAAAATCTATTACTTAACATTCAGGAAGTTTTTCTCTAAATATCGTTTCGTAAAATCCATCACTATGTTTGTATTAAACCATCTTTCCTAGGGGCTGCTCATAGCTTAACAAAGAAAGAAAGGTAATACCAGTCTTGGAGATACAGAATATCCTTAATAGGAACTTTAATTCATTTCAGGGATGGTGATCTTGGCAACCTGCAAATATATCCCTGCAGAAAAATCAATCCTTCTTTCTTCTTCTGAGCTCAGACCTACCAATTGTCTGAATAGTGAAAATCTTTCTTTCTTTCTTTCTTTTTTTCTTTTTTTCTTTCTTTCTTTCTTTTATTCTTTCTTTTTTTCTTTCTTTTATTCTTTTTTTTATATTTTCTTTATTTACATTTCAAATGTTATCCCCTTTCCTGGTTTCCCCACTATCTCATCCCCTCCCCCTGATTCTATGAGGGTATTCCCCCACCCACCCACCCACTCATGCCTCCCCGCCCTTGAATTCCCCTACACTGGAGTATCAAGACAACCTCTTTCTATCTTCTCTGCTTGCCCTCCTCTTCATTGTTCTTCCAAAGTCCCTTGCATGTTTCATCCTACTTTTCAGAAAATCAGAACTAGCATGTGAGCTATTTATTGAGAATATCTCATTTATAAAATATGAATGTGCCCCTACATATATGCCAAACATGATTTTAATGCTTAACAAACAATTTACTAATTATAATAAAACTGCAAGATTATAAGATTATCATTTATATCATTTTCATTTTATTTATAAATAAAAGACCTAAGCATATAAACATCAGAGAGAAGAAGATAGTTTGGTCTTGCTGTGTTTACAATTGGAACAGAGAAAAGGGAGACTGAGGAGACTTGTTGGAGGAATGTCTCCTAAGTTAACATCAGATTCTCCTGTATTCATCACAGAACCTGATGCTTGACTTTCTGAGAAGCAAGAACTTTCTCAAGAAAGACATGTAAGCCATAACAACTATGTACTCATACAGGTCAATGGAGCAGTGCAGTTGTGAAGGGCAAAGGTCTAGGAAACTCATCGATTTGGACAACATTTTTGCACTGTTAGGGAACATCCAAAATAATTTTAAGTAAAATTAAAAATCATTTCTTTTTTCCCTTGGGGCTACATTGTAATCTTGAAAGATGATCTTTTTTAGTCCACTCAGTCAGTCAGCGTGTGGCTTCTCTGAAAGATCTGAAATATCATGCCCATGACAATTTTGTTGACTCATAATATTTGCAATGCTGTTAACATTTCTACCTACATATGTAGCCCCAACAAAGAAAACAAAGAAAACCTAGCTTTTGAAAAGCACTTTGTGAACCTGTGATATATTATCTTCCTGGGAAGCAGCCGAAGGGACTAAATGTCCTTTTGGGACAGAGTCCAGGTAGGAAACATCATTCTTCTAATCAGCCCATTAGGCTTCAATAAAATAAAAATGCTGTGGCATCTGTAATGATGCTTACCTATATTAATTTCCTCAGCTCCATTTGGGAAAGATCAATTTCCTCTCTCTGTGTATTTTAACCTGAAGGAAGGAGCCTCTGTAGAGAAAGGCAACCAATAATTTGCTTATAATTAAAAGAATGACAATATTTATTACTAATGAATTATGTTAGCTAAAACACACTTGTTTGGGGGTGAAAATTACTTGCAATTAATTATCTTCTCTTTTTCCCTTCATTAAATGCAGATAATATAGGTCACCAGAGTTGGTTGCAAGAAGATGAAGCTTAAAGGTAGGTGTAGTTTTGATAGAGAACTTTATGTACAGAAAGTGCTGGTTGATTATAGGAGATCTTCATGTGTCTGTGTATTAAGGAAGCCGAAGATTGGTAAAGTATCGATAAGCATGCAGCTAATTTTGAATACACTGCAAATAAAATTTTCTATTTTTCCAGAAACTTGTTACTAGATATTATTTGCATCTTCTACCATGAATTAATATACTTTGTAGAATATTAATATACATAGACTATCATTGTTTGATATCTGATACTAAAAGGACCTTCCCTTATAAGTTAGAAATGGATGAATATTAAAAACTACTTATCTCTGCACTAAGATTCAGATAAATTGGTTGCCAGTCCATTATATTTGCTATTTGTGTTGACTATATACTTTATGTAAAGTCTTTAGCAGTGTTTTAATGGTATGGTTTTTTGTAATTAATGGATATGCCACATCAATATGACTTGTAAACTTCAAAGTTATCTGTGTATTAACTGATAAAATCTCTCTGCATATTGGGTATTTTACCATTTATTGAGGTGCCTCAAATTAGATAGTTTTTGACCTCTCTCTCTCCACATTAGGCTACATGCAAGTAGTTTAAGTTATTATACATAAACTATCACAAAACAATATGCGGTGGATAGAGTCTTCCTGCTTCAATGATGGGACAAAGAAGGTTCACAAATATGAATTTGCATAAGATTGTAGGATAGACTCAGAGAAAACTATAGAGGATAGGAGATATCATAGATGATCTAAAGAGTGCTGTCATCTCTAAAGCAGTTCTCGTTTTCCATTCTACTACTTCATGGATTGACATACACAATTAAATTTAAATTAAATATATTTTTAACCTGTTGTAACTACATAAACTAGAAAAGCAAAACAGGAATATTCCAAGGATTGGGATTGGGGAACTTAAGAGAGTATAATAACAGGATACAAGTAATCTGATCAAGAAAATTGAAAATGGGGGCCTGGTTCCTTAGGGAGATGAAGGGAGCTAAATATATAAGTGGAAAGAGTTACATAAAGGGGCATGTAGGATCGAAGTGGTCTGACAGGGAAAATGGGAGTGGGGAGGTAAATAAAGTGAAACTGGGAGGAGGGTAAAGGGATGCACTGTTTACAATTAATCCTATAGTGGAAAGAAAAAAGGGGCCCTCCTTAGTGAATGCCAAGGAAAGTAAATACAACATAAGTAAAAATCACATTATGAATGGCTGGGAAAGCCTCAACGAATCATATTGTTGACTATTATCTTTAAAAGCCCCACAGTGCATATAATTCAGTATATATACATATATATATTATTTTTTAAAAAATTTTCATTGGTTATTTTGTTTATTTACAATTCAAATGTTATCCCCCTTCTGGGTTTCCCCTCTGCAAACTCCCTATCCCACCTCCTCCCCCTGCTTCTATGAGGATGGTCTCTTACCCACCCACCCACTCCCTCTTTCCTCCCTTGGCATTCCCCTACACTGGGGCATTGAACCCCCTCAGGCCCAAGGGCTTCCCCTCTCATTGATGTCAAATAAGGCCATCCTCTGCTGCATATGCTGGAGCCATGGGTCCCTCCATGTGTATTCTTTGGTTGGTGGTTTAGTCCCTGGGAGCTCTAGGATGTCTGGTTGGTTGATATTGTTGTTTTTCCTATGGAGTTGCAAACCCCCTCAGTTCATTCAGTCCTTCCTAACTCCTCCTTTGCGGTCCCTGTGCTCAGTCTGATGGTTGGCTGCAAGCATCCACATCTGTGTTGGTAAGGCTCTGGCAGATATACTTTTAATGAACTTTCCTCATCTGAGATGATGATTTGCCCTCCGAGCGCCTAAGTCTGTCTAACAAAAATCCCAATACTATATATGAGAAGCCCTCTTTTGAGTTGTTGGCCCATTCTATGTAAGAGACTACCAAAACATACAGCTGATTACTGTTGCCCTTGGTTACTTTCCAGAGATGGAATAAAAGTTCCTATTCCTAAAGATACCATATACTTCAGAAACAAAGACCAAAGGCTCCTCACCTGGAATTTTCCTGAATTCCTATTCCCTGAATACTAACTTTCATAGTCCAAGAAGGCTCAATGGGAGAAACCAAAGGAGAAAGGCAACTAAGAGTCAGACCTGACTATGACTACTGTGAACCACATCAATAACCAGAGTAGCAGGATAACCCTACAGATGAAATAGTAGTAGAAACATATTGCCAGTAGCCAATGGCCCTCTAATTGGTCTTAAGACTTGTATAAGAACAGCCATATGTACCATGCCTGGCCATGAACCTAGCTAACTAATCAGAGCTAGTGAAATCATGGTTGTTGGAGGAGAATATATAACCACTACTTTACCAAAACAGCATTCTCTCTAAAAACAATCTATAAAGATATCATCTTATACCCACATGTAAAAGTAGTCTTTACCTTATGTCTTAATTAGGGTTTCCATTGCTGTGAAGAGACACCATGACCAAGTAACACTTATAAAGGACAACATTAAATGGCGCTGGCTTATACTTTTAGAGGTTCAGTCCATTATCATCATGGCAGGAAGCATGGCATTCTACAGGTAGACATGATGCTGGAGGAGCCCAGAGTTTTTCATCTTGGCTGAAGCCAGTAGAGATTGTTTCAGGGCAGCTAGGAAAAGGGTCTCTTCTGCACAGTATGGAGCCTGGGTATAGGAACTCTAAGCCTGCCTAAGAATGACACCTTTCCTCCAACAAGGACACATATATTCCAACAAGGCCACACCTCCTGATAGTGCCATTCCCATGAGCCAAGATTATTCATACCACTGTGCCCCCCCACCAAGGGAACATCTCTTTGCAACAGATGGAGAGCACTACAATAAACATTAACCAATCAATATGGAGAGTTTTGGAGCCTAGTTTTAAAATATACATCTATAAAACATTCCTACACTTAAGGGGTATCCTACCTTAACACTATAGAGGGGGGAGAGCAGAAAGATTATAAAAGCCAGAGTATCACAAACATTGCTATTTGTTCGTGTATGCTAGTAACATCAGAAGTTACACTGGTAAAGTTGCACTAACATGACCACCCAAATGTGAGCTAAACAAGGAAGATATCAATGAACAGCAAATTGGATATGAAAAACTTAGGAGGCCTCAACCCTACACAAAGATTTGCACTCTACTGAATAAATCTGGGAGTAAGAGAGGTGGCCTTGCAAGGAAGAAGAACATGAATTTGTTGTCCAGTGCCAAATGGGAAGCACTCTAAATATACATTTAAGCAATATTGTATGGACTTAAGTTATATTTTTATAGTATATACATATATATGTGTATATATATATATATATATATATATATATATATATATATATATACATACACACACAAGTATTCATTCAGTAACAATTGATGAATAAAGGAGCTATGAATTTGAGGAATAGTGGGGAGAAGTATATGGGAGGGTTTGGAGGGAAGAAAGGGAAGGAGAAAATGTTGTAATTAAAATACTATCCCCCCAAAAAATGCAAGTGTATTTTAACTGATAGATAAATATGAGCTGTACATATTTGTGGGTGCCATATAATGTTTTTGTTCATATATATAGTATGTAACACTCAAGATAGTTAACCTTATGTGTGCCCTCATATACAAAACGAATGCATCCGAAGAATTTTTAGCTGTTTGAAATATACAGGAAAATATCCATATCTGTGTTCACCCTACTTTTCAACAGCATTCTAGAATTTCTTATTCTAATTCTAAATATCCTTTAACAAAATGTTCTCCATTTCTCCAATATCATTGATCTCTAATAAGAACCATTTCACTCTCCAATTATATGAGATGTGTTTTTTAGATATGACATATTTCTAAGATGATGATATGGCAATTGTCTATTTGTGGCTGACTTATTTGGTTCAAATGATGATCTCTGGTTACATCTACATCTTTAATAAATCATTGCATGTCTTTACTCTGATTTTTAAAAATATTTTTTTTACATTTCATATTATATTTACATCATTTCCCAATTCCCATTCTTCCCTAATTTATATAAATAAAATATATAAAAATTAGGCATGCTATATACGTGTGTGTGTGTGTGTGTGTGTGTGTGTGTGTGTGTGTGAGTGGAACAGATGTGTGTGTAAACAATTAGTGAAAACAGAGGCCATAAATATGAAAGATTATATTTTTATTGTTAAATAGTGTTTTATTATGGACATATATCACATTTTCTTTATTTATTCATTAGTGGATTACAGAGTTTTGTTTTCAGTTTTCAACTATTATGAATAATGTTTCAAGGGATGTTTGAAAATGTCTCTTTAATATGCTGATTCAATTTCATTTGGTTATTTTCTCAGTAGTGGAAATGCTGGATTATATAAAAGTTCTATTTCAACTTTTTGGGAGAATTTCTATACCACAATGGCTTATCATTATATATTCCTACCAATAGGGTATAACTTTGCAATTTGTGCAAATTCTTGTTAATGCTTATAAGCATTAACTTATAAGTTAAGAGCACTGACTGTTCTTCCAGAGGTCCTGAATTCAATTCCCAGCAACCACATGGTGGCTCACAGCCATCTGTAATGGGATCTGATGCCTTCTTCTGGTGTGTCTGAAGACAGCTACAGTGTACTCATATACATAAAATAAATAAACAAATATTTTTTAAAATACATTATGTTACATGCAAAATACCATGCAAAAAAAAGACAAATAAAGCAAGTTACCTAAAATAATTAAAATCACAGAAGCAAGAACTAGAATGATAAAGCCAGGTATGGTGGTACACGCCCTTAATCCCAGCACTCAGAAGGCAGAGGCAGGCGGATCACTGTGAGTTTCATGTGGACGTTATTGTTATCTACAAAGTGAGTTCCAAAACAGCCATAGCTGTTATATAGAGAAACCTTGTCTTGAAAAAAGAAAGGTAAAATGGAAAACTTTTTAATGATGTAGTTTCTGATATATGACTACTCTATAGATGAGCTTTGCAAAATAAAATTTATAATTAGCAGTTTCATATCATGTACTTCAAAATAGGTTTATAAATACTTTTCATAAAAAAGCAAAAACTAAAATCATACAAGAAGAATTTGGTGATTATAAAAATCTTCAGTTACTTTGTTAGGGTGATAATATAAAGGCTGTATGGATCTGTCTAAAGTTAACAAGATGTGTGTTTTAGCTGAATGTGGTGCTGCATGATCATATACCAATTCTAGGAAATCAGAGGCAAGCAGATCTCTGTGAGTTCATGGCCAGCTTGGTCTACATATTGAGGTTCAGGCCAGCCAGCACTACATAATAAGACCCTGCCTCAAAACAATCAATCATATAGACAACCTATGCACACTTTAGTCATATGTAAATTTGTTTATCAATTCATATTTCAAGAAAGCTAAAAAATCTTCATGATCTTCTTTTCAGACACTGAGACATCATCAGGACTTCAGTTTCCACTACAAACCATGTACTCTAGTCTCATAAAGCCACTTAGAGCTAGATAAAGTGTTTTGGTACCTGTACACCATCATATATCATACCTACATCTATGTCTAGATAGAGGAAATTCTCTTTGCCAACACTGTCATGTTAAATTTGGAATTTATATAGCTAAAGATATATAAAATATATTAAACACATAAATAAATGTTTAAAGAGATGCTATGTCAGTAATGAGTGTAATACCAGTTAAAACTGAGATTAAAATTTTAGAATATAGTATTAGAATATTAGTATTAGAATAAATGTATATTAGATATATATTAGAATATATATTATAAATATAATAGAATATAATATAGTACATATAAAATATAAATATATTATAAAATATATTAGAATAAAATTATATTAGAATAAAATATTAGAATATAATAATAATAATCTCTCATTATGCTTCCATCTGATATCTACATAGCTTCAGACCTCTATTATCAAGAAGGCTAGATCCAACCCTTCAACCTTTAGACCCCCCCAAATAAATCTTTTTATTAATTTGAAACATATCTAGTCTACGTTATTCTGATATTAGTAAGAGTATATGGAATAATTCATACATAAAATATAACAAATCCAGTGTATTTAATAGTTGGTGAATGAATAAAATTATTTATAACACCAGTTGAAGAAGATAAACAAAATCAGTAAGGTTTATTATATATTTACTATATTCCTGGAAAAATATATGGTTTTATAACTTTTTTATATTGCTTTTATAGCTTTCTCTATTCATATCTTCAATTTCTTGTGAAGTGGGTCCACTGAAACATATTATAGAAGCCAATGATCATCATCAAGAATATATATTGCTTTCATAAGGCATATCACTGATAACCTTGATAGCTGAGCCAAAGGGAAGCAAGTGTTTACAATTTCAAATTTCACTTTCAAGTTTTTCTAGTGACAAAAGTAGCATTCTGTATTTCAAAGGAAGTGTATTATAAAGAGATGGTTCAGGAAGAAGAAGACAATTAGAAAATTTGGCAGGCTGCAGGACAGGATTTATTCAATTATATCTACTAAATATGAGCTCTTTCAGATAACATGAATGAATAATTTGGTCTTAGATTAATTTATGGGTATTTAAGTATTATGCCTACTGTCATTGTTAAGCACCTCAATTTTTAAGGATTGTAGCAGTGTAGAAAATGAAAAAATATCCTTTGAATGATTTTGAGTCTGTATCTTATCAAGATATAATTGGAAAAATGAACATGATTACATCTAAAAATAATTAAGATTAAAGAGGTAAAATATACTGGATTGTTATCTTCTATTATATCTTTAACATGTCCAAATCATTTTACCTACACTGACTGAAAATAAGTTGTAAGGAATAAATATGCTTGTTCTCTACACATCTTCATCCTGGATCCAGGAATTTTCAAAGCTGTAGTTACTGTTCAGCTAAAAACCAGTTCTATAAAGTGAGACTATTGTAGTATGTTGGAAATAAGTTTTTTAACTCAAGAGTGTGTGGTAGATGCACTGTTGCACACTTATGTCAATACTTGTAAATGATATTGCTCTCTGTTTCAAAAAACCCACTTCTATGGTCTGTCTGGAAATGAAGCTTCCTATTGAATCTGTAGTTCCATTATCTTCCTGCTGTGACTGTTTAGATCAATTGCTTGTCACACTTTATAAAAGACTATAAATAGAGATTCTGTGGTTTGGCTACTTGACAAAACTAAGAGATTTTTATGTTTTATGTGGTGCATTCCCTATCATTCTTTTTAAGTATCATTTGAAGAGGATGGGCACGAGAGTATGTGGAGACTATAGCTTATTGTAGATGGCAAGACATACATATTGGGGTGCGTTCCAAATATGTGCCCTATGACAATGGTGTTTCAAAGCCTTGCGGTAATAATAAAGGAAGGTGGACATGTCAGTACCCTACTTTGATCCAAGCACTCAGGAGACTAAAGTAGAAAGACTATAGTTGGAGGACACAGTGAGTTGCATAGTGAGACCCCACAGCCAAACGAAAGAAACAACAAAACGTAATAAAAGAAAAGTGTGTTCTGGCTGTGAAATTAAAATTTGTTTAAAAATTGAACAAATAGACATACAGAATCTGGGGCTCTGGGGACCATGTGGTGCCAAGAATCTGAGTTAGAAACCTCCTGAGCCAGTCCTGCCCTCTATCCTCCCACCTATCAGCCACCATGCTGATATGGGACCACAAAAAGTCTGAATCCAGAATTTAAACCTGAATTCCAAGTAGGAAATCTCAGAGCAAGTCCACCACCCTGCTGGACTCTCAGCCTCTCTACCCACTACTGTGCTCCAAGCCTATATGGAGGTAGACTCAGATCCTTAGTAAGAAACACTGGGAGTCATTCCACCTTCCCACCCCCATACTCCCAAAACCCTGTTCTATCAACCACTTAACCCCATGGTGACCAAGGTTGGATGAAGTTCAAATCCTGGTTTCTATTTCTGTGATAACAACCACAAGCAAAAACAACTTGGGGGAAAGGGACCTCATCAGCCATGGGTAGTGGCTGAGGGTTTTTAGTATCAGGCATGAAGTCCCTCCTATTAAATGGGCCTTATGTCTAATTTGGTCACCATTGATCACTCACAGAATATAACTGCCACGATTGTTCCTTTGAGTATATCTTGTCATTCTGGTCACTGTTTGTTGGTGTTAACATCTGAGTTCTAAAGAAACATATTTCAATTTTTCTCTAACCATGATTGTAAGAATTAACAACTATGATATTCTAACAATATGTTATTACATTCTTGTTTGAGTATTTGACTTTTTCATTCAAATATCCAGGATGTTAGTGTTTCTTTGAATTCTTAATTCTGTAGTGTACTCTTCAACAATAATCCTTAGAATATTGTGAAATAGAATACTAAACATTGCTACTAAACTTTCTGCCTTAAACTGTGGAGTTTAGTAAGATATTGGGAGAACAATTCTTATAGCCACCAAGTCCAAGCCTTAGTCGTCTGTTTTCTAGTAATCACTAATTTCTTAGTAATAATGCTTAAATCCATGAGCTGAAATTTAAAACACACCGTTACTCATGCCAATCCAATTAAACACCAAAGTGCTGCAATTTAAATTCCTCCAACTGAATTACAGAAAGGCTTTATTTAATAGTATGGATAATTCCTACTAATCCTTAAGCTAGCTATCATTCAGGAACTGAACATTAATGTGAGAGGGTGGTGAGAGCAATAGATAAGAACAGCAAGGGGAATGACTGGTGTTTAAATTAATTATAATTTTTGAGTTTTGTTGTAATCATAATTAAAGGCTTTTGTCTTTGTAATCCTGATAATAACGCTCGTTTTAGTATGTAAAACCAGGGCTTGCTGAGCTAAATTAATTACATAATTATAGCACATTTGTTTCTCGTATTGATAACTAAAAAGAACTGTTTTTAATAACAAGGACAGGGAGAATGAATTAACCCTATGAAGCATTAGGTTAGTACGTGAGTCGTAGGTAAGCCTGTGGACATTTAAAAATATTGATGCTTAATTCCATTTGCTCATGTTCGATCAAATTATCAAAGTATACAAAATTACCTCAGAAAAAGCATTCAGCATTTAGTACATAGAAATCTCAACATAAACTCGGGTCATCTAGGGCTTTGGAATTGTCAGTTATCTTTAACCATCTTAATTTTTGTTTTCTTATACAATTTTAAAGAGGGAGTGTTATTGGTAGGGATAACAAAGCAATATAAATGTCTGAGGCTTTGGACTGGGATGAATCTTGCTTTCTTTCATTGTCTTAACTGATTTTCAGTCTCCTCATATAGTGTTATCAACCTACAGTTGTTAGCTGTACATTTTAAGAGGATTTTAGTGATAAAGGATCACTGATTTAGAGTTAAACTGAAAAACAGTAATCTCGTCTAGGATGTCTTCTTTTAGTGACTTAGTTTTCAACCCTAGAAACATATAATCATATCTTGCTTCCCTACTTCTTCTTGACCTTCCACTGGTGATCTAGTTCATCAAACTGTACTGTTTTTTGTGTATAATGTTCCATGTGACTTGGCTATGCTTATGAATTGTGTGACCTTGTAAGCCCACCATATAACCCAGAGTAGCCAGAAAATCTAATATTTATAAACATAATGATTAGTCCTGATATGAACTAAAAATTTAAGTAAGGCCACCATTGTATCTCATTCTATATATTGCAATTCTGAACCATTTATTTCCCACCCTGTGAAAATAATGCATTGACTAATACAAAACCTGACAAAGGGGAAGGGACATCATGACTATTTTGTAAAATGATTTTAAAAGATAAACACATTGAAGTCTGCCTATTAGTGAGTAGTACATTATGCATGGAAGGGTGCTTATATATTTGACATGTCAAAGTAACTACTAAGTCCTTCGTTGACCATGATACAAAAATTCCAGATAGAGAATTTCTGAGGAAGAGATAATCTTTCTGTTCTTGTATGTGCCCCTTAAAATCTAGTTGATGAAATAAGATTGACATGAAGTCACTAGGTAATGATACTTGAAAGTGATTTGATGCCAACATGAACGCACAGACTTTAAATAGTACAGAGTCCAGAGAAAGAATTACTGTGTAAGCTGAACTAATGCATAGAGACATATCACATTCCCAAGGGTTTCTAAGGTATTAGTCATAGAGGTCTAACAGCATTTGAATTTAGAGAAGAGAGAAGGAGAGATGCACACACACACACACACACACACACACACACACACACGAGGGGAAACATAAAGAAAGTGAATCTAATGATTCAGATAAGCAGACAGAGAAGGCCTGTGCTGAGGAAACAGTAGATGGTCAATGGTGAAATGAGCTGGTGTTAAGCAGCCTGAACTTACTGAATGGAATTGAAATTATGTACATAGAAAGAAGGTCTGGAAACATTGAAAACAATATTGTGTATGCTGAAAAAGTTTATTCTTCCATAATAAAATGTAATGTTTCAATATTCCATTGTTCATGACATATTGGAAAGTTATTAGAGTTTTCTGATAACTGATAATCAGGTCTTATCACTTCCTAGAAATAACTTTGGAGTTAATATGTGACATGAAAGTATTTTGTCAATTTGACTATTACAGAATACAAAACATAAAGACGAGAAAAGAAACTCCCCACAGCATATCATAATTAAAACACTAAATATATAGAATAAAGATAGGGTATTTCAAAGTGTCAGAGAAAAGCCACTAAGCACATATAAAGACAAACTCAACAATAACAGCTGATTTCTTAATGGAAACTTTAAAAGATTAAAGGACTTGTCAGAATATGTTCCAAGTTTAAAAATTAACAGATACCAGTCCAGACAACTGTACCCACTCAAACTAGGCAGCATAGTTGAAGTAGAAAAAGGATTCCATAATATTGACAGACTTAAAGAATTCATGTCTGCCAAATCAAGCCGACAGAGAATACCGGAAACAGTGCTTTTGACTGAAGAGGGGAATAAGCACACCCAAGAGACTACAGAGACAAAATAAATAAAACTATAATATAAAATGCAAACAATGACTAAGAACACAAACAGCAAAAATGCAACAAATTAACAGCAATCAACACAAAGCTTTTGATAGTAATTTAAATGTTAATGGCCACACCTCCCCAATCAAAACACACAGGATAATTGAATAGATTACTGAACAAGAGGCCTGAACTAGGCCAGTAAAATAGCGCTAGCACGAACTAGACCTAAAATCATGTCCTTTCTTAAAGGGTGAATCAAATTTTAGCTTGCTTCCAAAGATCTGACCAAAAATCTGTATGTACTTTTTGTCTTTTCTGTTCTAATTGGAGAACTCATAAGCTATCTTTTGTATTGGTGATAGTTAACTAAATTGGTGTATTTGGGCATCTACTGAGTAAGGCTTGCATTTTATTCTTTACTGTTTTTTGAATCATTGATGATATCTGAAGCAACTGCTCTTTAAGAATCTCATGGGAGAGTTCACAGCCTGAATGTTTTGGAGTTGGTTGATAGTTCAATGAATAGTCCATGTAGAGATGAGTGTACACTCACACTGCAATGTCCTATAAGAAAGGATTTTTATTACTTAACATGATATTCAGACAATGGAATCTGGCCTTACTAATATGGAAACAGCAAAATGAGGTCCTAAGCCATCATGCTATGACAGAAGGCAAGGCATTGAGGCATAAGCTGCAGTGTCGTATTATCTGCCCTCTAAAGTGAATATGTACTAACATTGAAGACCTAATTATAAAGGGATGTCAAAAAAAACATTATCTAAAGCCATGAAAGATCGAAGATGTGATCTTTTGAGTACACAAGTATTGTTATGTATCACACCTAGAATAAGAGCTGTTTCATATTCTATATATAATGGTATTGTCCAAAGTTCCTCTAGTGGTCAGACAGTCATATCGAAGGCACTTTGGCAGGCCCAAATTAAAAAAAAAAACATTGTAATTATCTTTAGTATGTCCACCTAGATGTTTATTTATGTTATATATACTATTCTTCTAAGGATTGGACATCTACCAGGATTTTTTGTTTTGTTTTCCTGTCAAAAGTGACTTCACTACCTGAAGTTTGAGCTACAATTTCCTTACAAAGATCATTAATGTTATTATTAATAGAACATGCATCCATAATTTTTTTCAGAACAGGAATTCTAACACCAAATATTGAGAGAAGGAATTTTTCTCAAATCATATGTACGATAATACATCTTTTATTCTGATGTCTTTACTTCCATGGTACTATGGTACTAGAAGACATCCTGGGTTGCCATGGATAAGTGCATCTTCAGCAGCTGTGCTCTCAAAGCAATGGTCTCTGTTCACAGGGGAGCCAGTAGGTGGCAAATTATACATGAGGTTTCTGCATATACTCCTTACTCTTAGGTCACTGATGCCACAGCTCTAGCCACAGGTAACCAAAGAATACACTCTTCATAAATGGCAGTGCTAGAGAATGGAAATGACTCAGTTTCTCCCATAAGAGAAGGATGGAGACACTGTTAGGCTTCTTTCCTTAAGACCACCAAGATTACATTACATCCTTTCTCTAGTTATCCTGGGGATGCTGACTTGGTGCACTTAGTGTAAATATGCTTTCTTCTTATAGTAACTGCCCCGATTTTTTGTCTACTCCCTTTTTCTAGTTAGACTTTATTAGAAGTCACAACCTGTTCTGACTACTTTGAGCCTCTCTAAGGTCAACTACAGCCCCAGGAATATCAGAAATATGCTACTGTAGAACAAAAGAGTGTCGATGTTATAGAAGTCTGAAGGAAATTTTCTGTGGAGTTCCCTTTCAGTTGGGATGACAGGTCTTCAGCTGATTAGTGAATACTAACCATTACATGATGAACCATCTGCTTTCCATAAATTATCAATTTAAAGGTCAACCTCAACTTTTAAAAAGCCCTTACAAAAATACCCAAACTGATGTTCTACCAAATAACTGGGTACTTTGTTCCATCCAGCTTGGTACATAAAATCAATCCCCTTATTAACATAGTTAGCACCTGTACAAATTTCCTCAAATAATATTGAATAAACAAAACAAGAAGGTAATAAGTCCACAATTTTAATATCTAATTTTTCTGAAGATGTGCCCATGGCCAGCAGAAAAACACGAGACTTTAGCCCACATCACCCCACACCCAAATCAACAAAATCCTGTCTTTTTCTTTGTTTAGAAAGTAAACTTGATCTCTCTCAATAACTATGACCTCCCTTTATCTCAAGTTCAATTAGGCCAGCTCAGACTGAATCTCCAAATACAATCTTTCCTGTTTATTCATATTATTTGACTCAGTTTTATTTCTACCATTTCTTCGCCCAAACCCCATTATAGGCAACAACAGGAACTTGAATATGTTCCATCAACAGTGATTCTCTCCAAAGCCAAGCAAAATAAGAGTGAACAAAAATCACATACCAGTGACTAACTTTAAGGGCCTTTGGCCTACCTTGAACCCGGAGAGAAACTTGGGGCTAAAATCCTCATGATATGTAGTCCCCCTTTTAATTCTGGACATTGCACCAACTAAGGCCAACTTGGAACAAGTCTGAGCTTTCTATTGTTGAATCTGTGACAAAGGAATGACTTTAAAAACCCTCAAGCCCACCTTTGACTTCTGAGTATTAAAATAATGGAATTGCTACAAACACAGATAAAATAGACAACTGGTTTATAATTACTATAAATACAGGCAAGATATTCTAACCTAAGAAAGTACAACAAATACATATTCTTTTACTCTCTAGATGTTGCAGTATACCAATACACATCATGAATTGAAGAAAACCATGGCTTTATTTAACAACAGCAACAAAATGCCAGAAACTTATACAGTAATAATAAGAACTTGGAAACTTTCAGTTAGATATTTCTGAAACTGGTATTTTTTGTCAACTTGAAATAAACAGAGAAAATTCAGTCTCAGCAAACCTGGACTCCTGAGATCTCTCAGACACTGAGCCATCAACCTGGCAGCATACACTAGCTGGTCAGAGACCCTCAACACATATACAGCAGAGGACTGCCTGGCCTGGCCTCAATGAGAGAAGACACACCTAACTCTTGAGAGACTTGAGGCCCCAGGGAAGGGAGAGGCCTGGCAGGGTGGGGTGGGGACATCCTCTTGGGGATGGGGAAGGAGGAATCTTATGAGGATCTCTCTCTTTCTCTCTCTCTCTCTCTCTCTCTCTCTCTGTTTGTGTGGTGTGGTCTGAAACTAACCCAGAGAAATCCATTTTCTTCTACTCTGTGAGACCTAGGGATTGACAAATGCCTTTAGACACTAAGCAATTTGCCAGTCCATAACAGAAAATTACTAATATTTTTCAATTTAATAATTTAAAATGTAGTTTTATGTTTATTAAAATATAATTATATCATTAAAAAAACAATCAACATTGTATAATGATATAGCAACGGAGATGCCGTGATAAAACCTATTATATTGTATACTAACTTAAATTTTAATTTTAAAATGTGATGAAAATATCTTTCTAAATATTTTCTCTTTTTTTTTTGAGACTATAATATAATTATATTCCTCCTTTCTCATTCCTCCCTCCAAACCATCACATTTATCATTCCCCACTCTATTTCAAATTCAAGGACTCTTTTTTTTTTCATTAATTGTTATTGCATGCATATATGTATACTTGCAAAATGTCTGTATAATGTTACTTGTATGTTTGTTTTCAGAACTGGCCATATGGCACCGGACAGTGAATTAAAGGGCTCTTCCCTAGCTAGGAAAAACCACTTCTCCTCCTTCCAGCTCTCCCCAGCTGCCTATAGAAAACAAATGTTCTCTATATTAGTGTGTTTACATACCTATTTTTAAATGTTCTAACAGCTATCAGAAACTACAAATTTTTGTGTTAATTGTTTTTATTAAGTCATCTTGAAATATATTTGTTTTTCATTAAAAATGAAATATAAAATGAAGCAATCAAATATCAAAGTATGAAAAGTCAAAGGTTTTCTGCTTGTTAAACCAAGTATTTCAAGAAATGTTATAATCAAGATTGCAGCACTGAAAATAAAGAGAAGGTTCTCAAAACTGTATGAAAAAAGAAGCAAATAACACATCAAGGGCTCCCAATTAACCTGACAGCACACTTCTTAACAGAAACCGTACGAGATAGAAGAGAATGGCATGAGATTTTTCACAGTACTGAAGGATGTAAAGCTGACAACCAAAAATAATATATCTTACAAAAATACCGTTCAGAAAAAAAAAACACATGAAGATGGATATCCTTAGAGAAAAGCTGAGAAAATTTATCTCCACCAAATCTGTTCTACAGGAAATAACAAAGGAAAAGCTTCATAATGAAGATGATGTTAACAAGGCATGTGTAAATATAGAAGTCCTTAGTCAGTGAAATTATGCAATAATTTCAAATTACTCTATCTAGTCTTATATGAATAGTGAATGAATAATTCATATTGTTAGTTTTAATAATAGAGCTAAAATATTTTAAAAGAATTATAAGTAAATATTTGAAGAGATAAATAATGTAGAAAATGTAAATGTGATATCAAAATCTGAAAATATTTGGAGGCATTGAATTTAATTACTAATTTTTCTTATTATTGTACCTTTTTCTATTTCTGGTTTATCTTTTTGGTTATGTTTAGATATCATACTTTCTAAATAAATTATGTAATAAAAATGTCATTTAAAAATCATAGTAGCCAAAATTTAGTAACTTTATTGAAACAGATAATAAAGAAAAACTTCAAAACAACACTACATTAAATAAGTATGAAAGTGGAATTTTAAAAGTAAGAAAAGGCAAGTTACTATAAGAAACTATAAAATAAGTCAAACAATGGATTTTAAATTCTTACATATCAGTTATTGAACTAAATGTAAATTAATGAAGTTTTTCAATTAAAAACACTGCCATTGAATGACTATAAAGAAAACATGAACAACAAAAATTAAGAGAAAAACAAGACCTATGATGTTGCTTAAAGAAATTCATTTTAAAAGTAACTTTGTAGAACCCCACAATCTGCAAACTAATTATAAAATACAAAATTTTAAAAAGGAGTTTGAATGGAGGCACTCTGTATAAATGGATGGCAATACTGATCTCATAGGACATGAATATCAAATGAATATCCCAGTGCCAAGCACAGGATACTATCCTATGAGTAATAGTTTAAGGAAGCCACAAAGGCACCCAATACAACATAGGCTGTTACTATTGCTTATTTTCCCTTATTTTCTTAAGATCCTATTGCTAAAGACTCACACACTTTAGCAACACATAGAGAAAGAAACCTTGAACTGACCAGGAAAGTAAATACTTGCTGTATGGACTGCTGGGGTAGGGGGAAAGGTCAATACTTTAACATTTACTAGATCCTTCATACCACAATACTGAGCTGCCAGGCAAGATATGCCTCCTGATGGAATGTAGCAAGAACACTTTCACATGGGATTTGATCCTCAGGATGTCATGACTGATACTATAAAGAGAGCCAAAGCCCAGATCAGGGAACATCATAGGCCCTAAGGAAGAAATTGCTATTATTCTTTTACTAAATGCTCATATTGTCACACTATCTTTGAAGTATTTATGTATTTATGGATTAGTATTTATCTAATCCTGTTGCTCTCAGCCTTTGTTGGAGACACTTCTTTTTCAGTGGGTAGTGGTTAATGAGATTCACACTGATAAGAGCAACTGACTGTGAGTGCTTAGCCATATATGGGACATCAATATCAACATCTGACCACCTAAGGCTCAGAAAGCATCATAGAAGGTGGGGTGGAAAAGACATAAGAACTGGATGATGGGAAGGAGTTCTGTGAAATGTTGTGTATGTGTGTTTTGCTTGCATATATGTATCTGCTGCTCTGTATGTGTACCATGTGCTTATAGAGGACAGAAAAGGGCCTTTGGTCCCCTAGAATTGGAGTAACAGACAGTTGTGAGCTAACACATGAGTGCTGGGAACCAAACTAGGTTCCCCTGAAAGAGAAGCAAATTCTCTTAACTACCAAACTGTCTCCTCAGCTGCATCAGTGGAACACTAATTCTAAAATAACACTTGAAATTGGTAGAAGAGTGTATCGAGTGAGTGTCACAGTGGGAACTACAAGGAGTATCCTGTGCTTGGCACTGGGAGATATATATAGATATAGATATAGATATAGATATAGATATTGATATAGAACCTTCCAATGATAGCCTTCTACCTATAGACTAAGTCAGAGTTTTGCCTCTCATCAGAGAAGTTTTATTACAACAGACAGTAGTTAACACAGAGTCCCTGAAGTAGTCAAAGCAAAGAGAATAAGTGTCATTAGAGAACTCAGTCCCAACTGGTAATCTATATCACTCTCTACCCAAGTCTCAAGAAACATGGAAAAAGCTATACAAAGTTTGTAAGATACAGAGGTTGGTTAGAATTTCTGTGAAATTAAGTCATCTGGATAGAACTGGGCCATTGCAGTTGTGGATTCACGGCATCTATGGCTTCCTATACAAGAAATGCACAATTCAAACAAGTCATCATTTTATCATGGATGAGAGGGAATCACAAGTTCCCAGAACTAACTGAACTATTCGCAGTTGATAACTGTTGGGAAAGTTAGCTTTCTTCATGAGTTTTGTCTTTGTATGTTGCTCAGTGTATAGTGGATGGTCCTGTAACCAATACACACAGGACGATCTCTTATTGGACTTAGTGCATTACAAAGAAAAAAGTAATGAAGATGATATGAAGTTGGGTGAATAACCTGAAGGTTTATCTGTGAAAAGGTGGAAGAGGGAGGACATTGTCTAAATGCATACTGTACATATGGATCAACTCAAAATATAGATAAAATTAAAAATTAAGTATAGAATTGCAAATAATTCACCTACAATCACTTAATAAAAATAAAATAGGTGAATCATAAAAAGCACCAGAATAGATAAGTACAATATTGCAGATATGTAAATTTAAACACATATTGCAGAAATTAGCACATCAAATTTGAAGGATGTTTATTCTTTTAGTAAACACAGTGTTTTCACTTTAAAATTTTCAATCATATTAATAATAACAATAAGTTATATAATCAATCAAATAAAAGGTGAAATGTAATATTGTTTAAAAATTCAAAAGGCCTGTTATTTTAAGAGATACAATTTAGATTAAAAACTTTTTGATCTAGGTGTAGTAGTTTCCACCTGTAATTCCAGAACTCAGGATAGTGAGACAGGATGACAGCCCTGAGCTCAAGAACAGTCTGGGCAACACAATGATTTGTAGCCTTATCTGTGCCACAGTTTGAGACCCTGTCTCAAAAAAAAAATCAATCTATATCTATATCTATATCTATATCTATATCTAAGAAAACAAAATAAGATAAAGGTTTCAAAATTAGGAGGGGCTTTATATACATGTATGAAATCATTGAAGAACAGACTATCAAAACTATATATAGTGTCTAAATAGATTACTTTCATTTTATATGTGTGTGTCTAATACAAGCATGTGTGTACATGTGTATATGGATATGCTCTATAAAGGCATGGATATATGGAGGCTAGAGATTGGCATTGGAGTACCTTCAATCATGTCTCCATATTAATTTTTCAAATGGGTACCATCACTGAACTTGGAACTTACCATTTTGTTTATATTTTGGCTTGCTCCTGGGATCCATCTGTCTGAATAGATACCTAGGCTAGAGTAGTACGCACATCACAGCAGCTGGCTTTTAGGTGATCACTGAAGATTTTCACTCAGATCCTCATGCTTGCACAACAAGCACTTAGCCATGTCCCCTACACCCTAAGTAGATTCTTTTTAAGTTCAAATTACATGAGACTATAAGTTACATATAACTGAAAGTAAGGGAATTGAAATATTTATCTCAGGAAAATGAAGGCAAAAATAGAAAAGGAATAGTTATCGTTATGTCGAGCAACATGAACATTACAATCATAAAAATTGCAAATGTATATGTGGCTAACATGGAAGTATCTATGTAATATATTACAAATACACTGACAGTAAAGCTATTTTGGAATCTAATTTGAACAATGGATACATCATCCAAATATAATCTTAGTAATGAAAATACAGGCAAAAACATTATAAACCAAATGGAACTAAGTGGACCTTATAGAACATTCCCTGAAACAGCAACACAACATATCCTCTTATAAAGGAAACACAAAATGGTCTCCAAAATAGGTCATATATTAGGTCATCACAGTATCTAATTTTAAAACACTGAAATGAAATCAAGAAAGTTTTTTCGCAACATTGATATGAAACTATAATGAAAGAACAGGGCGTATTGGGGGGTAGGTAAAATTTGTAGAATTAGGGTCTGGGGAGGTGGCCCAGTCACTAAGAGCACTGAGAGGCACAGAGACACAGAGAAAGGAGAGAGAGAGAGAGAGAGAGAGAGAGAGAGAGAGAGAGAGAGTCTTCTGTGGAAAAAGAATGGTTTCAGTAGAGATGAAAATAGAAATGGGAGGAGAGGAGAGAGTTTGCCATGCTTCTGAGGGAGAAAAGTTGACTATCCATGTCATCCATGTGAGATCTCGAATGGAGTGGCCATGGGCAGTCAGTTGGGAATGTCTACTGGGACTAGGTATAACTGAGCAACTAAGGCAGGTGGAGAGGTGCGGAGCTAAGAGTATTGATAAAAGCATGCTTCTCCAGGAGATAAGTAGCACCCAGCAATTGTGTCAAAAAGGCAAGCTGAAATTGAACAACTGTGTGTGTCTGTGTTTTTCATCCACTGATCCAATATTCTCTGGGTAGGGGCTGGTAGTGAGGTCCATTCCCAGAGTTAAGGCAGAGTATCAAAAGCTACATGTAACAGATGGCTCCATAATAGAAAGCAAGAATCCACTATTAATTTAAGAATTCTCAGATGGATCTCACACACACACAGTGATGCAAGTCTAGGAATGGGGGAGAACTGGTTTTTCAGTGAGCTAGAGCACAGTGAGTCATATGGCTCCAGCATGTGGGAAGCTTAGAAACACAGGGAGAGCTTCAGCTCAGACTCTGGAACCCCCTGCTGTGAAAAGAGAAATGATGACTGCTTTCAGGCAGAGAGCCAGACAGTAAAAGCTGCCTGCTTCCTACAAGCTGGTAATAAAAGAATAGACTTCTAAAGTTTGATATATTTGCTTTTAAGGATAGAAAGGAATACAGCTTTCGCATGTGCTATGTGGGGAATTCTTCTTGCCATTCAGAACTGATGCAAGGAGCTTAGGATAAGAGATAGTGAGCCAGTTGGTAGACACAGCAATATTAAGCTCCACAAAAGAGAGAAGTTAGAGAGAATGAATAAAAAAAGTTTTAGAGAAGATTTGAAAAAGTTTTGCCAGGACAATTTCTTGGAATGTTTGAACAAGACCTACTTGTAGGATTTCTGAGATTTCTTTGCCTGGTATGACATAGAGAGAGCTGGGAAATAGGCTTATACAGTAAGTAGACAGAGATATTAAATAATAATTTAGGCCTTTATCTCATGAAGATTGGGGCAGGAGACAGCAGAAATACTGTCTCATCAGTTAGTATTTGTTTAGAGTGTTTATTTGCTTTGCTTTGTTTATTCTTATATCAAAATGAGTGTGGTTGTAAGTTTGGTAGTTATATTAAAATTCCTCTGGGAGAGAGGTCAAACTGAACATTTAATGATTTCCAGTTACTAGACCAAGGATATGTTATTTTGGAAGAAAGTATTTGCATTTGTGTTAACAGGAAAGAAGAATAGGCTCTGGACTCCTTTCAGAGAGATATAGATCAGATAAGACAGGGGAAACACCCGAAGAACTAGAACAATTCAAGATCAAACAGGCATGAATGATTATTACAATTGGTTATTAATAAAACTAACTCATAAAAAGATAACTGTCTCTCACCTGCTCAAATAAGGAGCAGAATTTCATCCTTAACTGATCTTTGCACCCCATACAATCCATACTAATATCTTAGTTTTGTTTGTGAAATTCATTTATTATAGAATGTACAGCTTTGCCAAGAGTCAGCCTCAGAGATGCTGTACAATCCATAATAATATCTGAATGGTACTAAAATTTTGTTTGTGAGATACATATATTACAGAATGTATAGCTTTGCCATGATTCATCCTCTGAGATACTGAACTGACCTGCTTGGCCCCCTGCCTCCAGTTGCTGCACAAAAATAGCTTCACAGATGATCAGATTCTAGATCATCTTGCCTCATCCACCTTTCAGAATGGTCCACTCATAACTTCAGTCAAGCCCTGAGCCTTCAAAACATACAGGAACTGGATAACAGATGCTAAGTCTAGCTTTCTTAAGTCTAACCAAATTTTCTTATTTATTTATTTATTTATTTATTTTTAATTGGATATTTTCTTTATTTACATTTCAAATGTTTTCCCCTTTCCAGGTCTCCCCTTCAGAAATGCCCTGCCATCCTCCCTCCTCCTGCTTCTATGAGGGTGCTCCCCACCCACCTACTCCTGCCTCACCCCTGGCATTTTGCTACACTGGGGCATCAAGCCCTCACAAGACCAAGGGCCTCTCCTCCCATTGATACATGCCAAGTCCATCCTCTACTGCATATACAGCTGGATCTATGGGTTGCTCCATGTGTACTCTTTGGTTGGTGGTTTAGTCCCTGGGAGCTCTGTGGAGTCTGGATGGTTGATATTGTTGTTCTTCCTATGGGATTGCAAACCCCTTCAGCTCCTTCAGTCCTTTCTCTAACTCCTCCATTGAGGACCCCATTCTCAGTCCAATGGTTGGCTGCAAGCGTCCACATCTCTATTGGTTAGGTTCTGGCACAGTCTCTCAAGAGACAGCTATATCAGGTTCATGTGAGCAAGCATTTCGTGGCATCCACAATAGTATCTGGGTTTGTGACTGTATATGGGATGTCTCCCCAGGTATGGCAGTCTCTGGATGGCCTTTCCTTCAGTCTCTACTCCACATTTTGTCTTTGTATTTCCTCCTGTGAATATTTTGATCATCCTTTTAAGAAACACTGAAGCATCCACACTTTGGTCTTCCTTCTTCTTGAGCTTCATGTAGTTTGTGAATTATATTTTGGGTATTTCAGCTTTTGGGCTAATATCCACTTACCAGTGAGTTCATACCATGTGTGTTCATTTGTGACTGGGTTACTTCACTCAAGATGATATTTTCTAGTTCCATCCATATGACTAAGAATTTCATGAAGTCATCCTTTTTAATAGCTGAGTAGTACTCCATTGTGTAAATGTACCACATTTTCTGTATCCATTCCTCTGTTGAAGGTCATCTGGGTTCTTTACAACTTCTGGCACTTAAAAATAAAGCTTCTATAAACATAGTGGAACATATGTCCTTGTTATATGTATGAGCATCTTTTGGGTATATGTCCATGCGTGGTATAGCTGGGTCCTCAAGTAATTCTATGTCCAATTTTCTGAGGAACCACCAGACTGGCTTCCAGAGTGGTTGTATGAGCTTGCACTCCCACCAACAATGGAGGAATGTTCCTCTTTCTCCACATCCTTGCCAGCATCTGCTGTCACCTGAGTTTTTGATCTTAGCCATTCTGACTGGTGTGAGGTGGAATCTCAGAGTTCTTTTGATTTGCATTTCCCTGATGACTAAGGATGTTGAACATTTCTTTAGGTGCTTCTCGGCCATTCGAGTTTCCTCAGTTGAGAATTCTTTGTTTAGCTCTGTTCCCCATTTTTTGATAGGGTTATTTGGATCTCGGGAGTCTAACTTCTTGAGGTTTTTGTATATTTTGGGCATTAGCCTCTATCAGATGTAGGATTGGTAAAGATCTTTTTCCAATTTTCTCCCAGACATAAATTGAACAAACTCATATCAATAATGTAAGTAGGATATACAAATGACATCCAGTCCATTATATTTATCAGTTAGGTAAAGTATTCCTAACTTAACAAATTACGATTCTATGCATGAATTATGTTTAGCTATTAGCCTGTAATGCCATCAGAACACCATGTCTACCACTCTATAACTTCTCTCTCCATGTTAAACTTAAGTTTGATTATGAAACTATAAAGAGTTTTCAACCTCATCAGAAATCTTAGAATAACTTACATGTTACCTGGGTATATAGGAAGCACTAAACACAGTTTCTCAAACAATTGTAGAGACATTTGACTACCTCGACATCTCCCTAATTTCTTATAATTTTGAAGAATTAGTCTTCAGCCTTCTGGCCCAGGATTATCTGACAGACCCTTGTAAAGCAGAATTATGAAAAGACTGCTTACCCTGTATTGGCAGGGCTATCAGTTGACTATTCTGCAAAGTGTGTTCTTTTCCTGGAAAGTATTTTTGTTTGTAGATGATTTGAGGCAGTTCTTGTCCAATGGCTATCTTGCCACAACTGGAGCAATTCCATTGATGCTAAATTTCTTCTTTGAACTAAGAAGGGAGTGCTGTCAGGAGCTGACATGTCTCTAGTCAAATGACCTAATATTAATGAAATGATTAAATGTCAGATTCTGTGGAGTTCTGATGCTTTTGAAGAATATATAATATATATATATATATATATATATATATGGCATATATGAACTGTTAAACCTTGACTACCCTTACTATTTCTAATTGAATAACAAAAACATGTTCTTATAATTAAATAAGAATCTAACATAACAATAAGTTTGCTATCTGGTCCTTAACTTGTATTGCTTAGTCACCTAAAAACACTTTGTAATAGCAGTTATTAGAAGGACTGGGTCTATGCTTTGTATTCTTAAATGAGTTGCATAGGCACAATGTCTATCTAAGAGTAAAACTATTAACCTCAAATTTTGTATCAATATAAGAAATTCACACCAATGAAAACCTTAAATCTGTATCAAAATAAATTCTGTACCAATGTAAGAAATTATAACTTTAATTTTGTATCATTTATGAAGATTTCTACCAATTAAGAGTACGGTTATACAATGCTTTGGTCAAGGATAAAATTTAGTAATCCATCTCACCATTTCCTCCCTGTTCAAAAATCATGACTATTCCCAAATTACCCTTTAAAATGACAACTTTTCTATAATTTGTAAAATAGCCATTACCAGACACCCAAACCCAGTGTATTTATTGGGTTAACGACTCTCTATAAGTGCTTACTGCTGAATAGGGTGATGAAAAATTCTTTACAGGAGTGGGGAGAGGTAGGAAATTTAGAAAATTAAATCTTGTCAGTCACACTATCCAAATTCAAATGCTCAAGAATTAGATGTTGCTACCAGGACAACACCAACTACAGAATACTAACAACAGAACAGAAAGTTATACCAAGAAATGCTGTCTAAAAAGGCTGAGGTGAACAGGAAAGTATCAGATATTTTGCTATAACAACATACGGAACAACTGAATTTCTGGGTTGGGTAGTTTTTGTCAGTTTGGCACAAGTTAGGTTCATCTGAGACGATCAACTTCAACTGAGAAAATGTCTTCTTAGATAGCCTGCAGAAAAGTCTGTGGGGAATTTTCCTAATTAATGGTTGACATGGAAGGGCTCTGCCCACTCTGGGCAGGTAGTTCTTGCAGGTATAAAAATCAATCTGAGCAAGCCAGTAAGCAATGCTCCTTTATGACCTCTGCTTAATACTCCAAGTTACCTTCAATAAGGCTTCAGCAAGTAATCAGACTGTCCTGTACTCTCATTGACCAGGACAGACAGAATGGAAGAGTAGAAAGCAGTGGACAATCCAAGAATTTCCTCACATGGATGACAGCTGGTCCTGGGAACAATGTGTTCCTGCATCCCTGTCTTCATCTTGGATTTCCAAGGTGCATCACTTTCTCTGTCCTACATTACCTTGTATAGGCTCTGTACTGGCTGGTTTTGTGTGTCAACTTGACACAAGCTGGAGTTATCACAGAGAAAGGAACCTCCCTTGAGGAAATGCCTCCATAAGATCCAGGTATAAGGCATTTTCTCAATTAGTGATCAAGAGGGGAGGACCCAGCCCATTGTGAGTGGTGCCATCACTGGACTGGTAGTTCTGGGCTCTGTAAGAAGGCATGTTGATCAGACCAGGGGAAAAAATCCAGTAATCAGCATCCCCCCATGACCACTGCATCAATCAGCTCCTGCCTTCACGTTCCTGTCCTGTGTGAGTTCCATTCCTGACTTCCTTTGGTGATCAACAACAATGTGGAAGTGTAAGCTGAATGAACCATTTCCTTCCCCCCAAAGAAAGAAAAACATGAATGAAACTAAGAGTCAATTTTAAAAAATATAAATAACATTGACAACTCTTATGTTGACTAACCTAGAAAAAAAGAAATTGATGAAAAAAATCATTTAAGACTATACCATAAAAATATAATGCATCATAAAAAGTATGTGATATTAAACTGAGTAATTTCAAAGAAATGCACAAAGTCCTAGAAACATAAAATAGCAAATCTAAAGACAAATAAAAGGAACAAATCAGAGATTATGACCCTCTCATTAGACCACTGTCTAGATTCTGATGGCTTCACTGATGAATCATGCATATATTTAAAGAGCTTGTACTCTTAAACTACTCCAAATTCTGAAAAAGGAAGACTGATAAACTCATTTTAAGAGCCAAGTGTTGAGACGATCCTAAAAACAGATAAGAAAACTATAAGAAGAACAAATTACAGGCTAATATCCCTGAATAACCTAGAAGAGAAACCTTCAACAATGTGCTAGTAAATGGAGTTCGACAGTAGATTGAATGTATCATTCATCATAATTAAGTTGGAATTGTTGCTAGGATACAAGAACAGAACAACATTGGCAAATCAGCAATGTGGTGCAAAAGTTGAACCGAATGAAAAAAAATGCACGCATTTCAACAAATGCAGAACAAGCATTTGAAACAAAATCTGCATCAACTTCATAATGAAAACGCAATAAATTTGATACCGAAGTCATACAATCTAAATACAATAAAGGAAGGTATTCATACTGCAAATTTAGTTGCAATGCTCTAACAACTGCATTCTAAATACTTATAGGTTAGTGCTGCTTTCAGCTTTCATCAAAGAAGCTTGTTGTTGTTGTTGTTGTTGTTGTTGTTGTTGTTGTTCTTCTTCTTCTTCTTCTTCTTCTTCTTCTTCTTCTTCTTCACTAACCAATAGTCTCACAGCTGATCAAAATATGGGCAATTTCTGACAGAAGAATGCCCATCCCTAAATGGACATGTATATCACACCCATTCAAGGCTCAGAGAATTTCAGGAAAGAGGATAATGAAAGAGCAAGAGCCAGAGGTTGGGAAGAGTGCTGTGAAATGGGATCTTGAACATGGCATGCCCACTGTACTCATGAACTCACTGCAGCTATGGCGTTCTGCACTAGAGCTGAACATGATTGTGTCTACTTCCATTTTATCATGCCTGGGGAAGTCCACTCCTTACTGTGGGCCTAAATAGAGCAATGTTTAGCTCTATTGCCACTGACCAGTAAGTTGCTCATGTTCCAGGAAATAGTATCCCACTTATATTCATTCAAGTGCCCTTAATTAAACTTGTAAGTAAAAATAAAAAGACATCAAAGTTGGATGGGGATTGTAGGAGGAAGAAGGGCTACAGTAGGAGAGAGGAGGGATGAGAGAATAATGTGGAGTTAAAATGCCCCACACTCAGTATATGTGTGAAACTGTCAAAGAATAAAAGTGTGTAGGCATATATTTTATACTACAAATTAAGTTAAAAAAATGAAGAATATAAAAGTGTATAAAAACAAAATAAGCCTCTACTTTTCTTTTGAATATGTCAAAAATTCCTTGTACTAATTTCATTGGAGATTTTAAGAGGCTATTTTTTTGACCTTTCATTCACCCTGAAAACTAAAATTCTGTTTTGTCAGAATAAATGTGTGTGCTTTGTGTTAACATTTACTAGGTTCTTGACTATGGTAGAGAATCTAGCCTCCAACATTTTAAGAGAGCTAAATTCTTTCCCAAATAAATTTATTATTATATAATTGTATTTACCATATAAATTTATTATATATATTTACTATTTAGCATATATGCAATTTATTCACCATTGAATTATTTAAATGTTTTTCCTATTGAAAATTTCACACAATACATTCTAATCACACTTTCCTCTCTCCTATCTCCTCTTACATGTTCTTATCCACCCAACTCCACAACTTTTCACACTTTAGTAAACAAAGCATTCTAACAAAAAAGAAAAAAACACAACATACACACATACCATCAAAACACAAAAATCAGAAACCATAATGTAAAAGACCAGTAAGACAAAAAATGCCCAAAGAAAGCAATATGAGACAAAAGATCTAGAAAAATGTGAGAGTAGGTTTTGTGTTGGTCATCCATTACTAGCGATGGGACTAAGTGTGACCAACATACCCAATGAGACTCCATTGTAGTAATCTAATTTTTCCTTTGTATGTAGATATCAATTGCAGATAGCTTCTTGGTTAAGGGTAGGAGATAAGTAGATATGTATTGATTTGGGATAATCTGATTGTTTTCAGTGCTAGAATTGATTCAATCCAGAGCACTGGACACTCTAAGAACGTGTTCTAGTCTCAACTAACCCAGACCTCTGAGATCTCTCAGATACTGAGCTACCAACCAGGCAGCATATACTGGCTGGTACAAGGCCCCCGACACATATACAGCCCAGGATTGCCTGGTCTGGCTTCAGTGAGAGAGAGAGAGAAAAATACCAAGAGATTTGAGACCCCAAGGAGTGGGGGGGCATGGTGGGGTCAGGGGATAGGTGGGAGGAGGAATGGGAATTGTTGGAGGGTGGGCTGGGAGGGGGATATGTTTGGACTGTAAACAAATAAAAGTAATAAAAAAACAAAAATACATTTTAAAAATGTGTTCTACCACTGGGGTGCAGCCCACTTTTCAGATTTTATTTTGTAAATGTTCAAAATTTGACATATTTTTATAATGCTTTCTTACAAAAATCAGTCCCTAAATGAGATCTTCTTATTACTAATCTGTTCATGAGATTTTTCTATTGGAAAAACACAAGTATTTTGATTTTTACCTTTATAAAATAAGAGGGAAGGGGAAATTGGGTTGCAAGAGGGAATAAGGGGAGAGACAGCTAAAAATATAGAGTATTTGAAGGAACTTACTATAGTAGAAGCGTCTAAAATATATACTTACATAAAGGCAATTTAAATGAAATAATTAAATAATGGGGGAGACAGAGACCCAATTGTCCACCTCTTGTCACCAACTGATGTTTCCAGTACCAATATTGGATTATATCTAATTGAGTTGTTGAATCCTCAAACAATGATGGTTGTTCCCAAGACTATAGGTTCCTCTCCACAAACTGACAAGTCCCCATTGCTGAAGACAATATCTATACAAGTCATTGATTGAATATGGAGATGTTGAGTTGGTGCCTACATAGAGCCCAAAACCCTAACTGCTAGCATCTTTGTTAAAGGAAGGTCCTCTGCAAGCTACCAAAGGAGAAACATAAACACCAAGCCAGCCACAAATCTTAATCCACAATGGTATGCTGCCTTCAAGATAAGCTAGGGCAATGGTGGCAAGAAGTCCTGTGGGAGTAAGCAACCAATACCTGATTTGACTTAAAGCCCAATCCATGAGATGGTACCCATACCCAACACTGCTTGGGTGAGCAAGAACCTAAGTCTAGATATTCCAGAGGCTTGAGGTTAAACCAAATAATACTGTACTGAGAGAGAAACAGAGAGAGAGAGAGAGAGAGAGAGAGAGAGAGAGAGAGAGAAAGAGAGATTAATAAAATGATTCCCAATGACATTCTGCTATATTCACAGATTAATGCATTGCTCAGCCATCATCAGAAAAGCTTCCTCCTGCTGCACATGGAAACAAATGCAGAGACCCACAGCCACACATTGCCCAGAGAGTGAGTTAACTTAGAACAGTCAGCCCTAAATAGAATACCTCCATTGTAACAGAGAAAAGGTTTCTCAGTCTTGTCTCAACTGAAACCATCTTTGGAAAATGCTCTGAAAAATCCTGTGGGAATGCACTAAACCCTGTTCTCAAAACTGAGGGTCAAAATGCCTAAGCTAACTGTATATTATCTCTTGTTTAACTGCTTGCTGGCTTCTCCCTGCAACTGCCAAAGAGGATGTAGTTTTTCTGCTTAATACAGATTCTCAATTCAATTTTGTTCTGTGCTGAGTGGTCTCTGGGTTTTTACTCCACAGCATCCATCAAATCCTTCTCTCTCAGAGCTCAGGGAACCCTGAGGAAGAGGAGGCAAAACAAACCAAAGGGGATGAAGACACCAAAAAAAAATAATGCCCTCTAAATCAACAGGAGCAAAATTCCTCAGAGACTGAAGTGTAATGCATAGAGCCTACACAGGTCTACATCAGGTCCTCTGTACCTGGAGTACAGGTTCCAGTTTGGTAGGTTTTTAGAATTCCCACTCTGAGTACAATTGGGTCTCCAGTTCTTGTGCCTTGTCTTGGATTCTTTCCTTTCCTTTTGGTTTATCCTGTCCAACTTCAATATGATAATTTTTGTTTTGTCTTATTATATTTTATTTTGTTATGTTTAAAATGAAGGAATACATAGCCATTAGGGTAAATGTTAACAACTGAACTGTTATTTATGTCTTCTAGGAGAGGCAATCAATTTTCTCAAATATAGTGACAGTGGGTATATCAACCACTCGAGGGCAGGCCTCATGCTCAAGAGTAGTAGACCAACATATAATAGACTCCAATGTTTTTTATGAGCTTTTATTTTGTTACCCTTTGGTGGAGCATGGAGGTGTTTTATTTTCTTGCTTCTGGGTGTGTTTGCTTTGTATTACTCTTTTGTTTGTTTTATGGGAGAGAAAATTTGGAAGGACTTGGAGGAGAGAAAGAATATGATAAAAGAATGCTTAACTTTAAAATTTGTTTTAAAAACTAAAGATATAATAAAATAAGAATTGTTTGTGAAAAGTAATTAGATCTATTTTAAACTTTGAATTCTAAATAATGCTTAGGCTTTATCCATAAAGCTTTAGTCTTCATAAGCTCCAGAGATTCCCACAGGAACTAACCTTGCTCTGCATTGTCTGTCTCTCCAAGGTTCCCTTTCAGCCTTCATTTTATCACCAACTTTGTGTTGTGTATGCCTCAGAAAGCAGAACTATGTGAACAATGCCAAGGCCTGTTACCAGCATGGAGAGTATCTAGAATCCCTGGGCAAAGATTGCTTGCAGTGACTGGTGAGCGTTTGCATGGCTGAGGAAGGTGAAACAACTCCTACAAACCTCTTTTCAAACAGAATGTTACTGAGCTATTCTTGTTTTGAATTAAAGCATTTCATATATGTTTATTCTTCCAAATGCTAGAGTGTGAAATGGGTGGCACATGCCAAATTCTGAATGTGTCTTCAAGCCCTTTTTTTTCCTACCACAAATGAGATTTTCTGACTAAATGGCAAGCACTTTAAATCATTTGTGGTTTTGTTTTTAGTTATTAATATAAAGTTAGCTAAAACAGTTATCAAAACCTATACTACTGGTTGATTTCTAGATCACCTTAAAAGTTTCTCAGTATCCCCCTAAAGTCTTAGGGCATATACAGAATGTAGATCATTTATTTTCTAGGCAATATTATGAGGAACCCCTAGCCCAAATACCAAAGGGTCCTTGTTCTTATCCGAATTATTATGAGTCTGGTCTTCCTCACCTGCATTACTTTCACTGTTCTGGTCTCTAGAATTTGCAACAGAAACTAAGATTAAGCTAGGTTCAAACATTTCCTAATTCCTCTTACAAATCATTTTCAAAGAGTTAAAGTTCATAGAGTTAGGTTTGTTCACAGCGATGATTCTGCTTTCTGGTGTCAGTGCTCTTTATTAGTCTGTTTTGTTATTGCTATAATCACGTGCTTGACAAAAAAGAAATACACGAGGGAGTAACAATTTATTCTGGAATTCAGTTTCAGAAGGAACAGTCCATGGTCACCTAGAAACAAGCATACCATGTGCCTGAGAACCTTATGATGGCAAAAGTATATGACAGGGAATAATCATCAGTTCATGGTGGAAAGGAAGTGTGGAACAAGAAAGGAACCAAGAACCTGTCAAGACCTTCAGGCATACCCCAAATAATGTATTTTTACAAGGTAGGTTTCATGTCTCAGTATTTTCAGCATCTACCAAAATAATGATGTAAACTGTCATTATGTCACATGGGCAGTGCAGGTGGGAATTCATATTCAAATCATAATGATTAACAATTTTAAACATGTTTAATTTTGTTGGTTATATTTTGCCATATAAAATGGTGCTTACAGAATATTTTTGAAATTACTTGAAATTTACCATGATTCTTGTCCAAGATGTATACAAATTTGATGTGATCTATCTTAATCTCTGCTATAGTTCAAAATGTTTTATATCTTAGAAGTGAAATCTTCTTATGAAATGAACACCTACCAAATCATCAACTATACTATTTTTAGTCTTTGTCATTCAAAGATAGTAATGGCTTTCCTGGGTTCTTCTCAGAAAATACTTACAATGAATCTAGTTTAGACAATAGTGCAAAATTTTCAATAACAATGAACTATCTAAAATACCCGTAGATAGGACTATATACCGTAAGACTCACACATCTAGGTGTCTAATAGCATTACTTCTATTTGATAGCAGAGCATTTAACTAAGGAATTTTGTAACTCTATTGAGGAATCTGATAGATTTACGAGCTGTGCTACCTCAAGATTAGTCAGAGCAAGAATTAATTACAAAGAACTAATGATACAGAATTTTATGAGTTTTTGAATATTATTTTAATATAAATAATATTCTTTCTTTACTTTTGAGCCTTCTGTAACTTACAACAATATAGCAGTTTATTCTTCTGTAAACTGGAACCTTACTGATTTCTCTAGAATCTGGAAACTCCTTTCAAGAATACTTATTTTCATGGCAATATAATTGCGTGTATAATTACTGCACGATTGTAACCTCTTTGAAAAAAGGACATAATTGGAATTGCGTAATTAACATTAATAATGTGAGCAAGACTTTGAATCAAATGCTTTTTTGAGAATAACTTGCATATTATCATATATGATTCATGTTTTCTGAAACTAAGATGGATATTATAGATCAATATTCACAACGCCCTACTGGCAGAAAGAAATCCAATCTAGTGTGTAGCTTACCATAAGGGCATTTCTTACCCTTATATCTGAACATGTGAGAAAACTGGTCTCTTGGGCCTGACATTACTGCCACCATTCTATGGAAGGAGCCACCATGATGACTGATCATGAATCCTGTCCTCTAGACAAAACAGGCGTGCAAAGAGGAGTGCAAATCAAACTGAAGGAATAATGAATATTAAAACTTTTGACATTTTCTCTCAAGAAAGGCACATCTTTGCTGTTAATAAAACAAACAAAAACAAAACAAAACCACAAAATAATGACAACAAACTACCGGTGTACAAGGCAGATAATTTTCACTTCTTCCTTACCAGTATCTTATTCCTTCCAGGTGTGCGCCTAAGTTTCCTAAAATATAATTCATAGAAAAGATAACAATACTCAAGTGATGTTGGAAGATCTGTGGAGTCTCCATTAGTCTCAATAATCCTGAATATAATCTGTTTGCAAGCCATATTTTAAGCAGTCAGTTCCATCCCAATTGAGTGAAAGAAATTATTACGTCTTCATGGGAAATTCACACATCAGAAAGGAAAGATACTTCCTCAAAAGGGCACTTCAGGTATACTAGATGCACTGGCTGGTTTTGTGTCAACTTGACACAAGCTGGAGTTATTGCAGAGAAAGGAGCTTCAGGTGAGGAAATGCCTCCATGAGATCAGCTGTTAGATATTTTCTTAATTAGTGATCAGGTGGGGGGGGGGAGGGCCCCTTGTGGGTTGAACCATCTGTGGGCTGATAGACTTGGGCTCTATGAGAAAGCCAGCTGAGCAAGCCAGGAGAAGCAAGCAAGCCAGTAAATTAACATACCTCCATGACCTCTGCATCAGCTCCTGCTTTCTGACCTGCTTGAGTTCCAGTCCTGACTTCCTTTCATGATGAACAGCAGCATGAAAGTATAAGCTGAATAAACCCTTTCCTCCCCAACACTACATCAGTATGATCAAGGTCTACCACCAATGGGAAAAATCATTCCTACCTCTACCCCCACTTCTTTTATTTTTATTTTCGTTTATTTTGTTTTGTTTTATTACTGAACTAGGAACATTATTTTATTTTATTTTATTTTATTTTATTTTATCTGTTTCTGAACTGGGAACCCACTTCCCTGGGTAGTTCAGTATTTGCACGGTGGATGGGAGACCTTTTCTCAAAGCAGAATCTTTCAAATGAGTTGAGACCTTTCTACCATCAAACCTGGACAGGCGGAATCTGGTCCATTTCTGATTGTGCTCAAAGCCTTTTCGCTGTTCTTCTTGTTCAAAACCAACCAAACAAAAATGTCTGCTTCTTTGTCTGCAATTTTAAATATTTTCCTTTTCTGTAAGAACGGACTTTTAAAAGTATTTTCTCTATTTTCCCCCGACAGTAGGGTAACTTGAAGCTTTCTTTGTCAAATATTTTAGTGGATCACTTTTGTATTTAGTCTCATTAAGTCTTAGGAGCTGGAAAAGGGTCTATTCTTCTAAGATATAGAATACAAGACCTCTGTTTCAATTTCCCAGAGTGCTTGTTCCATTTGATCCCCCATAGGTATAGCCTTCACTTCCCACATTACTGTTGACATCCTATCCTTGTGAATAACAGTAAACCCCAAATATATATTTTCATTTTTTTACTCCTACTTTTTCCACATTTTATCTCTAAAAGCTTTCTGATATTAATTTTCTATATTGATTAATTTTCATAAGTCTGATGCAATGCCAAAGAAAATGAAGTTCTCACCTTTTTTGTATTTTGAGTTAAATCCAGTGTTTATCCTTTACTATATTAATCATCATACCTATTGAAAATAATCTGAAATACAGTCTTCCTACATTAATTCTAACAAAAGTCAGATTTTTTTCTTTAACTTCATCTCCTTCCTTCAATAACTAATGGCTTAGAGAAACTATGTTGATTTTGGCTTTGGTTTCTTGAGACAAGATTCCTCTGTATAGACTTGACTGTCCTGGAAATTGCTCTGTAAATCAGGCTGGTCTTTAACTCAAAGGTCTACCTGCTTCTTTCTCCCTAGTGCTGGGATGAAAGGCCTACAGCATCACTGTCCAGTGATTTATTTTATATGTGGTAGTATATGACAAACTATGAACAATAAAAGAACCCACACAGCAAGATAACTAAGTGGGACTTGAGATATGGCTCTTTTATTAAAGGCTAAGTGTCACAACCTAGGCATACAAGCACTCAGAGAGATGGCCATGTTGGGATCTAAACTGCTTCCCCAAAGAGAGATTGTGCAACATTTTTTTTAAAAATAATTTTAGTTTTTTTTTTTAACATATTCACTTTGCATCCCACTCAGTGCCCCCCTCCTGGTCAGTCCATCCCACAATCTTTCTTCCCTCCCCCTTTCCCTTCTCCTTTGAGCAGGTAAGTGCCCTCTGTGTATTCCACGCACACACCATACCCTGGCACTTCAAGTCTCTGTGAGGCCAGGCACTTCATCTCCCACTGAGGCCAAATAAGGCATCCCAGCTAGTAGAACATATCCTACATACAAGCAAGAGATTTTGGGATAGCTCTTGCTCCATTTATTCAGGACCCACATGAAAGTCAAGCTACATATCTGCTACATATGAGTGGGGAGGTCCAGCCTGTGTATGTTCTTTGGTTGGTGGCTCAGACTCTGAGAGACCCAAAGGTCCAAGTTAGTTGACTCTGTTGGTCTTCTTGTGGAGTTCCTATCACCCTTTAGGACCTGCAAATCTTCCTCCTATTCTTCTATGAGTCCCCAAGTTGCATCCACTGTTTGGCTGTGGGTGTCTGTATCTGTCTGAGTCAAATGCTGGGTGGAGCCTCTCAGAAGACAACATGCTTCTATCTGCAAGCATAACAGAGTATCATTAACAGTGCTAGGGATTGGTGTTTGCCCATGGGATGGGTCTCAAGCTGGGCTGGTTATTGTTTGGTTGTTCCCTCAGCTTCTGTTCCCTCCCCTGTACCTTCCTGCATTACTTGTAGACAGGATAAATTTGGGGTTGAAAGTTTGGTGGGTGGGTTGTTGTCTCTATCTATCCACCGTGGTTCCTGTCTAACTACAAGAGGTGACCCCTTCAGGTTCCATATCTCCAATGTAGTGAGTCTCAGCTAGGGTCACCCCCATTGATACTTGGGCGCCTCCCTTAACCCAGGTCTCTGATTTTTAAAAAAATGTCATGTCACATCAAAAATACAAGAAATTTATTCTTCTACTGGCTAAGAAAAAGACAATATATGTGTTATTTGTTGTCATACTCCTATTTTTCCAGGCAACAATATTTTATCTGAGGTTTAGTTTTTAACATCCCTTCTCTCTATATAGACAAATGCATGCATATACACATATAAATATATTCATCTTAAGCAAAAGGTAAGTTTATGCTACACAATTCTTCAACATCCTATTTTAACATCACATATTTTGAAAAACTTATCAGTACATATTAGTCTACCTCATTCTTTGAAATTATTGATATGTAATGGTATTCCCATACAAGTAGATAAAGTATTTAGATCTATTCAATCTTCTATTAGTATTTCTTATCATCTCCATTCCCCTTATTGTTCTAAATCTTTAATAATCGTATTTTTCTGTCATTATTTTAAATATTTTCCTAGATTATATATGCAAAAGAAAACATGCATTTATTGTCTTTGTGGGATTATATTATTTCTATAACATGATGACAACTATGTACATAAATTCTCCATAAAAAGTATAGTTTCATTTTTCTATACAACCGAATAAAACTCTATACACATAATTTCTTTATTCATTTATCCACTGATGAGAAACAAAGCTGAGCTCTTAATTGACTATTGTGAATACTGCTGTATAAAGTGGGCAGATATTGGTATACAGGTTCAATCACAGAATTGGCAATGGAACTTTACAAGCAATTGGAAAATGAAGATGAAGTACCACTGGCAAATAAATGCATGAAAAATATGTACTATTCCTTATTAGGAAAGAGAAAATCACTATTATATTTTGATTCCACTTTACCCCAGTCAGCATTACTATCAGCAAGAACATATGTATGAACACTAACAAATGACAGCAAGTATTCAAGGGAAAATGAGTGAGTGTTTACTGCTAGAGGGAATGTATATAGCTATTATAGAAATTAGTATAGAGAACCATAAAAATTGTAAAACATAGTTCTCATATTATTTAGCTATATCATTTCTTGGCAAACAAAAGGATTCAGTCCAATTAGTAAATAAATACTTGTATGTTTTATTCTTAAATATATTTTAAATAACTGATAATTTCATACATTGGATTCTATCACATTCATTCCCTTTTTCAAACTCTCCCAGATCTACTTCACCCTACCCACCCAATGTGTGCCCCTTGTTATAAACGTATCAAGTTTAAATTGTGTTATCCTATATAAAAAGAGATGTGGCAATTTACTAGAACATGTATATACATGTATATGTATATCAGGGCCAAATCATTAAATAAAATAAATGTTTCATCTTCCAGAAGTTCTGTATTACTAATAGATCCTCAGCGAGAGATGAAATTTTATGCCCGTGACTACCTTCCTCTTTCATATTGGGATTTTATTTTTCTTGAATTTCAGAAGCATATACAACAGCATATGCAAGAGTATATGCTGTTACAACAACATACAAGAATTTATATGTACAAATACTGTATTGTGTCCCCAAAACTTTGTAATCATCTACTACTTCTGGCTCTTATAATCTTTCTGACCCCTCTTCTGCAACAATACCTGATACATGGTAGAGGATGTCACATTTAGGGTTGATCATTCTTCAGTCTCTTATACTCTGCATGTGGGCTACTCATAGGACTCTGTGATAATCATTACCTTCTGCAGAAAGAGGTTTTATGTGATGATGATTTAGAGATACATTAAACTATGGATATAACAAGTGATTAGAAGTTTGTTTATTATTATATACATTTAACAGATTAAGAATAAGTTTGCTTCTCGTGCCTAAGATTAATCTATCCACAGATTCTTGGTACTGATGACAGTGCCAGATATGGGTTCTATCCTTTGGGGCAATTTTTAAATCCAACCTGAAAATTTACTGCCATGACATTTGTGCCACTATTACATACATGGGTATATCTTGACAGCCAATCTTTACTATATCCAATGCATTCACAGCTAGATAGGCTCGAGGAATCCTTTCAGTTTTTTAATCAGCAGCATTCATAGGACCTTCTGGCATTATAAAATCTAGCCAGTAAAGATGAAGCTTCTATGTGGATACCAGCTTTATTTCTCTATGGTCTATGAGTCAGATATGTGGTGTCCTTGGTAATAATGTCTTATGATTACATCTGGAGAGTAAACAAGAGAAATGGAAATTGCCTATATGGTTTGGGGATCTAGAGAAGTTTAGTAACCAACAACTCCAAAAGAGGTAACCCATTCCTGCAACTGTGTTTTTTCTTAGTCTATGATGTCTAATAGAGACATTTCTCCCCCTCCCCTTAGAATGGTAAGTCTATATAAAGGTTTTTATATGTGTACACATATGTATTTTAGAAAGCTTATGCAGTAGTAGGTTTTCACATGATTTTGTCTGAGGATCTTTAATGTTACCCCTCCCTGTATTCCTTCATCTACTCTTACCCCCATTTTCTACCCCATTTAATTATTTCTATTTCAGTATTCTTCTTTACCCTTTATATCATTGTATTCTATCTCGCCTTTCTTAAAAGCCTCCCCCATATTCCCTTAATAATTTCCTGACCTCCATGGTTATTCCAAATGGAACACATGTATCTAGAGATTTAAATCTAGCATTCAGAAATGAAAGAAAACATAAACATTTGTCTATCTGGGTCTGGATTATCTCACACAAAATGATTGGTTTCAGCTCAGTCCATTTACATATGAATTTCATTTTTCTTAATCACTGAATACTTTTCTACTTTATAAATGTGTCACTTTTTATTATACATACCTATATTGGTGAGAATCTAGGCTTTTTTCATTCCCTGGCAACTATACCTTGTAGTACAGTCATTAAGACTAACAGCATGAAACCAAAAGGTGTTTTGTTATTTTCTTTTTCTTTTTTTTTTCACAAAAGTACACCATTATTTCAATGAAGTGATAACCTACAAAATGGGAAAAATGTTTAGCAGCTATAATCCAACAAAGAGCTAATATTTAGAACATATAAAGAATTATGAAAACTAGATACTATGAAAAAATAGAAAATGCTACAAGTAACTAAAACAGAAAAATCTCAAGAAACAAAACAAAACAAAAACAAATGGCTGAGGCATTTTAAAATTATGCTCAACCTCCCTAGTATCAGGGAGATGCAACTTAAAACTACTTTGCGTTTTCATCTTACCCCAGTCAGAATGGCTCAGATAGGAAAAAAACACAACAACAACAACAACAACAACAACAAAAACCAACCAAACAAACACAAAAAAACTATGATAAATGCTTTTGTGGATGTGGGGAAAAGACAACTTTGATTCACTGCTGCTGACAGTAAAACTTGGTGTAGCTGCTATGGGACACAGTGTGAAATGTCCTCTAGAAGCTAGAAATAAATCTATCACATGACCCAGCTGTTATGGTTTGTATATGCTTGGCCCAGAGAGTGGCACTATTAGGAAGTGTAGCCTTGTTATAGAAGGTGTGGTCTTGTTGGAGTAAGAGTGTTATTGTGGGTGTGGGCTTTAACACCCTTGTCCTAGCTGCCTGGGAATCAGTCTTCTCCTAGCAGCCTTCAGATGAAGATGTAGAACTCTCAGTTCCTCCTGCACCATGCCTTCCTGGAATCTGTCATGCTTCCACTTTGATGATAATGGACTGAATCTCTGAACCTGTAAGCCAGCATCAATTAAATATTGTCTATGAGTTGCCTTGGTCATGGTGTCTGTTCACAGCAGTAAAACCCGAAGATAGACACCAGGTATAACAATCTTGCACCTATACTCAAATCACTCTATATTCTACTGGAGAAATAATTGCTCATACATGTTAATTGGTGCTCTATTCTCAATAACTTGGAAATGGAAATATGCTAGATATCTATCAAGTGATGAATGTTTATTGGGAATGGTATACATTTACACAATTGTATATGAATCATTCTTTCAAGGGCACCAAAGGGGTTCATATGGATACTTTACTGCTTGTTTAATCATTCTACTGGTAGATACACTTTAATGTCATTGTTAATAAAACAATACTATGGTAAGTCTTTATAACCCACACTTTCCAGACCATTTTTAATATTCATAGAATTAAATTTTCTTTATATGCATTTCTTTATTTTTAATAAGTAGTAATAATTTTTCTCCATAATGTTTTATAAATAAGTCTAGAACTGTATATAGAAGATTTTATTCAACTCTCTCTGTTCCCCCAGAATTAAGCCTCAGGGTCCCCTTAGCACTATAAACAGCAACAATTAAAACAACCACAACAAAAATATCAGTTGCAGCCTCTCCTCCCCTTTGTCTATGCCTGATGTAGATTCCACAGACCACCCAACCCTGGTCTCCCTTTTCTAGTCCCTCACTGTGTCCCAGGCCCCAACTCTGCTGGACATCCTCTGCTGAAATGCAGGACATGCCTGCCAACCAGGTAGGCTATCCATGGACATTCTGCACTCTTTTTACTCCCCCAGAAGCAATGCTCAAGGTCACCAACCTAGATGTAACAAACCATCTGTCTCTGCCCCCCCCCATTTTTTCCTCCAGCTTCTATACAGCAAGAATTTCTTGTGAACACACCAGCCAGAAGGAAAGTAAAACAGGCAATGAACAGCCAAATGTTTCTCTGAAAATCCGTAGAGGAAACCAAGGAACAAAACACATACCCAACAAACACAAACCTAGAAATCATCACCTAAAACAATAATCACACTAAACCCAGATGCCTAGTCTCTACCATGAGAATAAAATCAACAACAGTGCAGGCAATGTGTCTCCACCTCAAACCCACTCAGATATCCCACCAGAGCAGGTCCTGAATATTCCAACAAAGCTGAATCACATAACCATAAAATCAACTCTATGATGATAGATGCTATTAAAAAAGATACAAATAAATCCTCGAAAGAAAACTAGAAACACACAAACAGACAATTGGAGGAAATTAATAAGTTCCTTAAAGAAATTCAAGAAACAAACACTTGAAGGAAACAAATGAAGACCTGAAAAATGTAAATAGAAGCAAAATGGTAACATGTACTGGTGGAGTTATTGAAATGAAAAATTTAGAAAATGAAGAGGCATTACAGAGGCAAGCTTTGACAACAGATGAAAGAGAGACTCTTAGGCATTGAGGAAATAATAGAAGAAATAGACACAGCAGTCAAAGAAAATGTTAAATGTAAAAAAATTTCCTGACTCAAAACATCTAGAAAATTGGAGCACAATGAAAAGATCAAAACTAAGAATAATAGAAATAGAGGAAGGAGACAATCACAGCTCAATGGCCTAGAAAATGTTATCAACAAAATCATAGAACTAAACTTTCCTATTCTTAAAAAAAAAAAAAGGATATACATATTAAGGTATAAGAATTAAACAGAATACCAAATAAATTGGACCAGGAAAGAAAGTTTGCAATATAATAAACAAATCACTAAACATACAGAACAGAGATAGAATATTAAAAGCTACAAGGGAAAAGGACCAAAGAACATATAAATACTGATCTGTTATAATTACACCTGACATCTCAATCTAAAAGCCAGAAGGGCCTGGTCAGATATGTGGTGCAGACTTTAAGAGACCAAAGATGTCATCTCAGACTACCATACCCAGCAAATCTTTCAATCACCACATATAGAGAAAACAAGATATTCCATGATAAAGCTAAATGTAAACAAAAGCTATTCACAAACCCAGCCCTACAGAAGATACTAGAAGGAAAACTCAAACCCAGGTAGGTTAACTACAGCCATAAAAACACAGGAAATAATTGCACACAAACAAAAGGCCAAAAGTGCAAGGATGTATGTGCACATGCACAAACACACACACACACACACACATACACACCTCACTACCACCACCATTACCCATCACTACTATCTGCACTCCCACTACATCTACCACCACCACCACCACCACCACCACCACCACCAACAACAAAATAACAGGAATTAACAAGCATTTGTCATTGATACCTATAAATATCAATGGACTCAATTCTCAAAGACATAAGCTAACAGAAAGGATTAAAAAACAGGATCCACCCTTGTGCTGCATACATTAAACAGAACTCAACATTAAGGACAGATGATGACCCAGCAGAGGGGAATGTTAGAACACTGAGGCAGAAGTGCATGGACAGGTGGGGAAGCACTCTCATAGAGTCAGGGGAGGGGGAGGATAGGGGATTTGTGGATGGGAAACTGGGAAGGGGGGGTAACACTTGAAATATAAATAAAATAACCAATAAAATTCAAAAGAAACAAATACAAAAACAGTATAATATCTTAACAGGGAAAAATAAATAAATAAATAAATAAATAAATAAATAAATTACCTCAAGATAACGAGTTGGGAAAAGATATTCCAAGAAAATGGACCCAAAAAGCAAGCTGGTATAGCCATTTTAATATCTCATAAAATAGACTTTAAACCATGATTAATCAAAAGAGAAAGGGAAGGATACTAAATACTCATCAAAGGAAAAATCCACCAAGATGACATTTCAATCCTTAATATATATGTTGCAGACATAAGGACAACCGGTTTTGTAAACACCACTACAGCTTAAATCACATATTGACCCTCAGACATTGATAGTGGGAGACATAAATTCGTTATTCTCACAAATGAACAGGTCATCCATACAAAATCTAAGCAGTTGAATGCCAGAGCTACTTTGTCCAGGAATTTTAATCCAGCAACATGGTTGCTCTGGCTGGAATACAGACATGCCTTTAATCCTAGGAGACAGAGGCAAGCAGATCTCTGAATTCAAAGCTAGCCTTGTATAGAGCAAATTTCAGGTAAAGAAAAGCTTATGTCTAGGCATGATGGTACAGGTCTATAATCTTAACATTCAGGAGTCAGTACTGTTCAGTCCAGTGAGTTCAGTTCAGTCAGTTGGGAGTCAGTGCAGTGTAGTTGAGTGCATTCGTGAGTTCATACAGTTCAGTGCAGGTCAGCAGATACATTTGAAGCCAGTGAATAAGAAGCAGCAAGAAGCTTAGAACAAATTGCCAGAGTTACTTTGAGGCCTAACAGAGCAATTCAGTGAAAGCTGAGAGAAGCAAGATTGAATCAACCAGTTTGGACAAGAGTTTCAGCCAGAAGACCTGAGTTAAATAAGCCAGAGTTCAGAAAGAACTAGAAAAAGTGTGAGCTTAATTCAACAATATTCTTCTAAGATAACAATTACATCAGGTACATAAAAGTTACTTTTACAATAACTTTTGTCATAAACCAAAAGAACCTTACACATATATATAGAATATTCCACCCCAACATAAAAGAACAAATCTTTTCATCACCTCCAGAAATTTCTCCAAGACTGACCAAACATTTGGACACTCAAAAAATTATGAGTAGATATTAGAAATTGAAAATAAAGCCTTGCATTGTATCAGACAACCATGGATTAACACTGTATATCAGCAACAGAAAGATTACAAACTCATGGAAACTGAACGATTTTCTACAGAATGAAAAAGGGCTCAATACAGAAATAAAGAAAAAAAGGACATTCTAAATTTTAGTGAAAATAAACACACAACATACTCAAACTTATGTGACACAATGAAAGCAGTGATAAGAAAAAAATTTATAGAACTAAGTGGCTACATGAAAAATTGAAAGAACTTTCACACTAGCAACTTAACAGCACACTGGAATGCACTAGAACAAAAAGTAAGCACAGGAAAGAGGAGTAGATGGCAGGAAATGATCAAACTGAGGGAGGGCCAAAATTAGTAAACTAACAAAGAATCAATGAAATGAAGAGTTGGTTCTTTGGGAAAAATCAACATGACGAATCACCTAAAGGATAGAAAGAAAGTGTAAAAATAATAAAATTAGAAATGAAACAGAGAGCACAGTAACAAATACTGAGCAATCTTCAGAATCATGAGGATATACTTTAAAACCCTGTATTCCACCAAATTGGCAAATCCTAAAGAAATGGATATTTTTCTTAATCCATACTACTCACCAAAATTAAATTGAGATTATATAAACAATTTAAATATAGCTATAATCCTTAATGAAATAGAAGCAGTTATTAAAAGTCTTTCAACCCTCAAAAGCCCAGGTCATCAGGTTTAGTGTAGAATTCTAAGGGATGTTCAAAGAGGAGTTAATGTCAATACTCCTCAAATTATTCCACAAAGCAGAAACAGAAAGAACTTTGCCAAATTCACTTTATGAGGCTGTAGTCACCATGATACCTAAGTCCCACAAAGATTCCAGCGAATCACAGAACAATTCCCCTTATGAGCATACCTGCAAAAATACTCAATAAAAATATTTGTAAACCAAATCTTCTTGGAAAGTCATCAGAAAGACATCAGAAAGTCAACCATCACGATCAAGTAGACTTCATTACAGACATGCAAAAATGGTTGAAATATGAAAATTAGTAAATGTAATCTACCATATGAATAAACTGAAAGAAAAAACCATATTATCATCTCATTAGATGCCAAAAATACCCTTGACATAATTCAACACAACTTTATCATAGAAGTCCTGGAGAGATTAGGTATGCAAAGGATATACCTAAACATAATAATGGCAATTTACAAGTCTATAGCATATACCTCTAGCTGTTAAACACATTCCTACAGTTGATAAACACTTTTAGCAAAATGGATGGATACAAGGTCAGTTCAAAAATACCAGCAACCCTCATATATGCAAAACAACAAATGAGATAAGAAAGAAATCATCAGAAGATAGAAAGATCTCTCAAGCTCATTGACTGATAGAATTAACATAGTAAAAATGGCCATTTTACCAAAAGAAATCTACAGATTCAACACAATCCCCTTCAAAATTCTAACACAATTTTTCACAAATCTTGAAAGAAAAGTACTAAGTACAGAAAAATAAACAAACAAAAGAAAAAAATCAGGAAAGCGAAAACAATCCTGAACAATAAAAGGACCACTGACATTCTTACCGTTCCCAATTTCAAGTTATACTACAATGCCATATTAATAAAAACTTTATGGTACTTGGCATAAAGTCAAACAGGTTGATTAATAGAACTGAATCAAAGACCATGATGTAAATCCACACACCCATGGACATCTAATTTTAGAGAAAAAAGTCAGAAATACATAATGGCAAAAAGAAAGCATCTTCAACAAATGGTGCTGGTCTAACTGTGTATGTCAGCATATAGAAAAATGTAAATGGATTTATATTTATCACCTTGTGCAAAATTTAAGACCAAGTGAGTGGATCAAAAACCTCAACATAAAACCAAGCACACTGAACCTGATAAAAGAAAAAGTGAAGAAAATCCTTGAACACATTGGTACAGGAGACAACTTTCTAAACAGAACTTCAATAATGGAAAGTGTAAGTTCACCAATTAATAAATAGGGTTTCAGGCAACTGAAAATATTCTGTAAGACAAAGGATACCTTCAACTAGACAAAGTAGCAGCCTATGGAATTTTTACCAAGAGGTCTAACAACTAATGTCAAAAAAACAAAACAAAACAAAACAAAACAATAATCTAATTAAAATCTTACAGATATAAACTGAATTCTCAATAAATGAATCTCAAATGGCTGATAAATGCTTAAAGCAGTGTTAAACATCTTTATCCACCAGGGAAATGCAAATCACAACTACGTTGAGATTCCATCTTCCACTTGTCAGAATGGCTAAGATCAATAACACAAGTGATGGCTAAAGCAGGCTAGGATGTGGAGCAAGGGAAACACCATTTTATTGCTGGTGGGAATGTAAACATGTATAGCTATTATGGCCATCAATGTGGTGGTTCTGTAGAAAACTTGGAACTGATGTACCTTAGGACACAGCTATACCATTCTTGAACATCCTACCACGAGTGTACATGTTCAAATATGTTCATTGTGGCTTTCTTAGTAACAGTCAGAAACTTAAAACAACTTACATGTTCATCAAGGGAAGAATGAATTAAGAATGTGGTGCACTTTACACAACAGAGTACTACTGTGTTGTTAATAAAATGAAATCATGATACTTGGTGGCAATTTGATGCAACTTGAAAAAAATCATCCTTGATGAAGTACCTCTGAACTCCCAAAACAAAAATGGCACGTGTTCACTTATAAGTGGCTATTAGCTGCTAAGTACATAATAATCAAGACTCAGAGAGGGTAGGTAAAGCTCTAGTGTGCAAGCATGGATCTCACTGGAAAGGTATAGATGTTGCAGGTAGACTGGGGGCAAGTGAGGATGGTGTAGAGGAATCAATCAGGTTAGGGGGAGGAAAGGAGGGAGACAGTGTGGGAAGAAATATCTAGAACTGAGTGTATTTTGAGGACCAGTATGGAAACCTAATGCAGTAGAAACTTCCTGGTATCTATGAGAGTAGCCCTAGTGAGGAATGCTAGTAACGGAGAATACAGAGTCGGGACTGGCCATCTTTTGTAGCCAGAGAAGGCTTGCAGTGGTGGGACTGGGTTGCAGCCCATTGAGTTGTTGGCTGAGGTGGTCCCATGAAGATACCTAAATATCCCAGGCTAGGACAGATTATTACTCTCCACAAATTGACGGTGGAGTTCTGTTTACCAAGGACAACATCCATGCAGCTCATTGAATACAGGGAGGTCTAGTGGATAACTGAATAGAGCCTTCACCCCTAAGATGTAGTCTTTTTTTTACATGGGAAGGTACTCTGTAGGCTAACAAAAGAGAAACCTGAACAACAACCAAGCCGCAAACTTTCCACTGGCAATCTGTCCTGCCTACAGGATGTGTTGGAGCAGTGGTGTCAAAGAACTTGTGGGGGTGGCTTATCTTGCCCATGTCACAAGAGAGAGCTCATGCCTGACCCTACCTGGATAACCAGGAACAGGAGACTGTATGTATAGTCCAGAGACCTAAGATAGAATAAAAAACAGCTGGATGATGATGATGATGATGATGATGATGATGATAAATGAAATGATTTCTAACAATATTTTGCTATGCTCATAGATGGGTGTCTTGTCCTGTCATCAAAAGAGAGTCTTCCTTTGGTAGCAGATGGGAGCAGGTGCAGAGAGCCACATAATGCTAAACATTATGCAGAAAGAGAGTCTAAATTGGAGATCTCCACCAGGTTCCCCTTCTTGGAGCTTGGGATACTTCATGGAAGAAGGGGAAGAAAAAGTGTAGGATCCAGAGAGAATAGAGGATACCAGAAGAACATGGCACACTAAATCAATGCAGCAGGTCTCACATGGGTTCACAAAGACTGAAGTGGCAAGCACTGGGCCTGCATGGGTCTGCTTCAGATCCTCTGTGTATATGTTATGGCTATTAGCGTGGTATTTTTTGTGACTCCTAACCGTGGTCACAGATGTATCTATAACTCTTTTGCCTGCTATGGGGACTATTTCCCTCCTATTTGGTTGCCATGTCCAGTCTTTATATGAGGGCTTTTGTCTTGTCTTATTGCATCTTGTTTAGTCATGTTTCATTGTTGTTTCTTAGAGGCTGGCTCATTTCTGATAAGAGATAAAGGGGGAGTAGACATAGGGAGAGGAAATGTAGGGAGGAAGCTGAGAAGAGAAGAGAGAGGGGGACACTGTTCCAAATGTACTGTGTGAGAGAAGAATATATTTTCAATAAAAAGGACCTTTTCTTCATCCCCATAATTTCTAGTACTTAAATGACAGCATTTTAGTAAGAGATTCAGCTTCATTACTTTCTTTTAAAATAGAAATTACAGTAATGCATATGGATAATAAAACACATGAAAGGTTTCATAAAGCAAATATTTAACATCAAAAGAATTTCCAAGTTAATATTACTGTTTAATAAGACATTCACTGTCACTTGTTAACTCATGATAATGCAAACTTTATTAAGGGTTATCATGACAGTAACAAAAGCATGCCAACAGAATATTCCAGTGGGAGAGAAATTTGGCACACCTCTGAATACAGCATGCATGGAGAGTATTTATAACAAAGAAGCAACAGAACGGTAAGCGTATGAAAAACTGCTAAGAGGAAACACCAAGTGTAATGGGAATTCTACAAAACCTGTTTGAACACTTTTTAGTGATAGAAGACCAAAATGTTCATCAAGAACACTGAGCATTATGGAAGATGAGGAATCTGGCCAAATATCAAGCATGATTAGATATCAAAGTTATGGAGGGGTTGATCATTATTAGCGGATTTTTGCTCAAAGTGTTTTAAAATGATGTATACTGTTAAGAAAAAATTTACATGCGTGACAAAGGGTTATTTGGATGGAAAAACCCTTGTCACATTTTATGCCAAGAAAGAGATCACTGATAGAATTCAATGGCTTCATCCCTCCAGTTTCCGTAAGATTTCATATGTCTTTTCCAGAGAACTAGTATCTTAAAATTTAAAATTGTCATTTCTTTTCTTGCTTTTATCATCCATGTCTTCTTCCTCCAGAAAACAATTTAGTTCAAGGACTTTTATGAGCAGAAAAGGAAGCTTTTTTTCTTTTCTTTTAATAGATATATTGGAGGCTGAAGAAGTAGCTAATGAGTTAAGTTTTTGCCACAAAAGCATGAGGACATGAGTTCATATCTCCAGAAGTTCTTTAAAAATAGGTGGGAATGATGGCCCACCTGTTATCCCAGGGCACAGGAGGCAGAGACAGAGAATCCCAGCATAATCTGATTAAATAAATTGGAGTAAACTCTGGATTCAGTGAGAAACCCTGCTTCAATATATAATGTGGAAGGCAATGGAGTAAACCCTTGTTGTCAATTCCAGACCTCCTTGCCACATGTACACACACACACACACACACACACACACACACACACATACATACCACTCACAAATACATACAAATAAAAAAGTTGAAAAATGTTTATCATTGGAAGATTTAGTTAAATTTTGTAGCTCATGGATGTACATGACTATGTAATATTACACTTCATACATATACTACATTTTCTTTACATTACTGAAAGAAATGAGTCTTTGAATGTTTATGTATATTATACAAAAGGCCTCCATGAACATTCTTTTGTCTGTGTCTTGGTAACATGCACATATTTGTGTTTAATTTAGTCCTTGTAGTGTAAATATTGAGTTATAATATTTTAAATAACTTTCAATATGCTAATTACTCATATTATAATAAATGTTTAAGGTTTTATCTGGTTTCCTAATGTTGTCTACTTTTGTTTTATTTCTAGTGTCTTTTATGTGTTTTTTTAAAAGTAATTTTGAGTTAGATATGTTGCATTTCCCAACTTACACCTTAATAATTCTATTAATGATATCCTTGATAAATATTTTGTTTTCAGATCTGTATTTTCCATTATAGTTGCTGATTTGTATTTAAGAAATCCTTCATTTTTGGATTCTGTGATAATAAAATTTATAACATTTTTACAATATTACCTCCTAAAAATTTTTACTGCCTTCTTCACATTAAAATGTTTAATTCACATGAAATTTCTCATTTTGCAAGATATGGCACAAAGACCCACTAACATTTCCCATAAAATTTAATAATAAATTCCCTTTGGTCCATTTATAGATAAGATTATCTTTTCCCAATTATAATATAGTGTCTTCTCTAGTTCTGTGTTCTCTGTTATATTCCATTGGTCTGTCTGACTTGTATTCAGCAATGACATGGAACCATAATTACCATAGCCGTAATATATCTTTTGCTCTATATGGGGAAGACTTTCCAAATTTATCTTTATTTTCAATGCTATGTTTTGAACCAAGTATCTCCCACATGCATTTGTATCAAAAATCAAATTACTTCAGGATCCATCTATATTTCCTGAGCATATACTCTCAATGGACTCAACATCTTATTACAGAGTTACTTGCTCATCCATATCCACTGCTACTCTATTTATAATCTCTAGGAAATGGAAACATAAACAGACTAAATACACATCAACCAATGAATGGATAATGGAAATGCAGCACATTTACTCAATGTAATATTATTTAGAAAATATTTAGAAAAACTGAAATCATGAAAGGCACAAGCAAATGGATGGCGCTGAAAACAATGACATTAATTGAAGTAAGCAGACCCAGAAAGATAAACATAATATATTTTCTCTCATTTGTAGAAGTTAGCCTTGAATCTTTCATATGTATGTTTTATTAGGAATGCTTATAGAGGTCAGAAAATTAGTAAGGAGCCATCATAAGGTTACATTTCAAAGCAGTGGAGACAGAGTGTAGAGATATAAAGTATTAAAGGGAAGTAATGGTAAAAGAGGATTAAATGAGAAGTGAGAAAAGAGGGCTGAGTAGGGAGGAGTAGATAAGAGGGTATGGGAGGAGATAACACTACAGACATTTTGAAAAGGTCCAATGGAAACCTACTACTGAGTAATTTGCTATATTAGTAGTAATATTTTCAACTTTTATACATAAAGTGTTTAAATGGAGTTTTCTTAAAATGTGGTCTGCTCCTCTTTACTTATTTTTTCTGAGCAATAGGTATATGGCTTGCATTGCAGATGTATCAGTTGGGGGTCCGGCACCCTACAGTCCCTGTTCTCTGCATTTTAACCAATGGTGGGTCTCTGTAATAGTATGTGTCTGTTGCAAAAAGAAACACTTTTCTGAGTGTTACATTTATTTTTAAACATTGCCCCATGGCCATTACTTTTTAAAACATAGTAAACAGGGTTGCTTTAATCACAGAACTAAAGATGACAATGAACTGTTATCATATAAGTTCATAATTGTTTTATAACTCCATAACAGTTTGCTTCTTTTGGTTCTTTACTTCTGTTGAAGTAACTGATCCCAAAATTAATTACATGAGTAATAATAGTATTAAATAATTTGCTTTCACATACAGATATTATAAACTTGAGCTATAATACAACTAAATCATTTTGTTATTGTGTTTAACTCTTACCCTATAGGTATAGTTCTTTGTACCTCAATTTATTATGCAGATTGTCCCTAGTCATCTTCTTGGCCAGTCTCTAGAGTTTGACTCTCTCTTTATTGGCTTGTATGGCCATAAAAGTATAAGGTAATTTCTTTCTATGAGAGACATACTCAGAGTCAAAATGTTTTCCATGATTTTCATCAATTTATGCTGTTATTTATGTCTAGCTCTTTTAAGATAACCTATTCTTTTGTTATCTTTTCATTAATGTTGACAAATTTAAGAATATGTTCACATATCACCTTTTGTTTTCTGGTGTCTTTCACATATGAATTTGTTCAAATACCTAGGAATTTTCACTGGATAATATTATTAGTTCTTTTAAATCATCTTTTGTTGATAAGCTAAAAATATTAACCTTACTGCCATCCTAAATCAAATCCTTCTCAATTCTTTCTTCACAACTATGTTTTAATCATGAGCTATTATAAGTTAGTACTTAAAGTGAAATTAGAATAATTATCCTCTCTACCAAATAAACCTTACAATGTATTCACGTAAGCACAGTATTACCACAGAAAGTAGAGGCCAGTATCCTGAAATAATGGTTCAAATGAAAGCAAATGTTGACTAAGAAAAGATGAACATGGATAAGTCTATATGATGTTCTTTCACCATCGAGGAAAGAATAAAGTTTGCAATTTGGGACTAAAAACAACATTTCAAAACTGTAAAGATTGCTAGGAAAATCTTGGAGACTTTTAGTAGTCATATGTCTCCATTGTTTTCTACTTATATATTTGGGCAAAATTGGTACTTAAATAACTTCTAAAATCACAGAATAAAGAAAAGAGCATCTTTATGATTTGACTTTGTGTTTCATTGTTATTCATCATAACAGAGATATGAAATCTGAGGTGTATAATTTACTTTCTTTTTTTGTGACCTTGTTCATGTTCCCCTTTCACAAAAGCTTCCTGAGCAGTATAGTCCATGTCCCTTTCTTTGGATAATAATGGTGTTTCACTGTGGTGGGTTGAATGAGAATGGCCCCCTTATGGCATATGTTTGAATGTTTGGTCACTTGTTGGTGGATCTCTTTAGGAAGGATTAGGGGGTGTAGCCTTGTTAGAGGAAGTGTGTCACTAGGCATAGGCTTTCAGGTTTCAAAAGACTGGCAAGTCTCATCCCCCCCCCCCCCCGTCCCCACCTTTGTGAATGTGAATCTAGATGTGAAATCTCAGCTGTTTCTTCACTCTGCCATCATGGACTCTAGCGCCCTGAAACTGTAAACCACATTAAATGCTTTGTTTAATAAGTTGCCTTGGTCATGGTGTGTTATTACAACAGTAGAAAAGTAACTGAAATATACTTAAATAGAATCTATATTCTTTATTCTGTTCACCTGTGTGAACAAGTCTAAAGTATCAAAAGGATAGAAATACTTTTTTTTTCCCTCATGCTTCAGAATTGTGCAGTTTCTGGCACAGTGCTATGAACATACTGTTTGTTCTACTTAGAAATGTTGATTTTTTTCCTAGTTTCTTTTACTTGTTCTATTTTTGTTCCACTACTAATTTGATACTAGCTGGACTGTGGAATGGAGAGCTCAGAGCACATACGAGCATATGACTGTTAATTACACTATTATTATTTCCTAAGCACAGTCCAAGCAATTCATTTGCTGTGGATATCTTGATTGATAAAACTAATTTTAACTGGATATTGAATCTAAGGCTTTTAACAATTTGTCTTCATTTATAGCCACAGAGTGGTAAAAGCCAGCTGATGTCTTCATAATTATACTTATTACTAGACTGCAATTTAACATAGGTCAAGCTATTCTCAATAAACTATAACCTAACACAGAACAGTTTGTTTTCCTTTGCTTCTTCTACTTGAGATGGAAAAGAACTACATTTGGAAGCCATAGTCAATTTTTATATTGAACAATATCTAAATTTTCTTGGTGCTTTTCTTTTGTCTCTGAAGGATTATCTATATCTTGATTAGGAGTCTATCTTGCAAAGATAAAAGAACATTGGACTTTAAGTTGCAATCTGACATATCATATCTAAAAAATATAATCAGAATTATGTTTAAGAATCAAGAAAGTCTCATCTCAAAAGACAAATTCTCTTTAATCAGTCTAAGTGATTAGTGATATAAATAATAATAATAACAGGTAAACTCAGTAGTGCATAGGATTCACAAAAGTAAAGAAGTTGTTCTGAGTATGGTGTTTTAGCCACTACCTTTGGCTATTTAGAGCTTTGAGATTGGTGAGTAAAAAGGGAAAGTGGGACTAAGTAAATTTTGTGACATTGTATATCTTCATGAGTAAATAATGAAACATTAGATTATATTCTATTGGAAGATAAAAACTGAGCACTGTGATATAATAGAAAATGTAGCGAGGTTCAAACTTGTTATACAAGCCTGGACCATTTGGGACTGATAATACAATATTTATCCTTATTCATTATTTTTTTGCATATGAGTATTTTGTCTGTGTGTATGTGCTCCAAGTGCATACCTAGTATCCACAGAGGTTAAAAGAGTACAACAGATTTTCTGGAACTGGAGTTACAGATAGCTGTGCATCTCCATGTGAAGGTTAGAAACAAAACTCAGATCTACTGCAAGAGCAAAAACTATCTTTAACTGTAGATCCATTTCTTCAGCACCCCCATTATTCTAAGTCATTATAATATATAAACTAATAAAAGACTATGCAAATTGAAATATATTGGCTTTACAAAGCTTAGGTTCATGGCTTTAATTTTTCCAAACATGATTTTAGAGAAACAATTTTTTTTTCTGAATTTTGGAGACCCTTCTTACAAAGTGAAATAAACATTTGTATAGCTATTATGCAAAAAAACAATTTATTAAATTAGAAAGAAGTATTGTATAAAATGCATTTATGAGCAATAAACTGGAAGACTATAAATAAAGTTTTATTTTTTTCTTCTAGAAAATAGTAATTACATCTGATTTACAAATTGAGTTGATAGAAATATAAGATCATGCAATACAAAATATGCTTTTAAATATTTGTTCTGTATCCACAAATGCTGAAAACATGCTATATAAAGGATGCATTACTTATTTATACTATTATCTTATTTAAAAACAGCTAAGTAATCAATTAAAGCAATGTTGTCAAAAACAATTATTGCTGCTAAAAGATGGTATTGGAGATTTGTTATTGTTGTTATAGGCATCTGAAGTTATTAATATTCTAAAATCATTATAATTGTGAAATTTCATCAACTACCTCTCTTGTGGTATAGCTATTGCCTTTGGTGTAGCATGATATTATCATCATGGAACAGAGGTTTCTTCAGTGATCTAGGATATTTTGCTCCAGGAGTTATGGTAATGAGATAAGCCAAACAACACAATGCTCATATTATCTGTTTATGGAAGGATGTGGAGGTCTATCCAAAATTTGTTCAAGGTTCCACACAATACTTCCGACCCTGCCCCATGACAACATATATTCTTGTAGAGAACTATGGTATACTGTAGATGGAAGATTGATGGTGGCTATGACTTCAGTGAGGCAGCATTTCTGAGTTAGTACCCACAATGAAGTGGAATTTCTTGCTGATATCACTGCTTCTGAGTGACTCATACTCCTCCAAGAATTTTCTTATCCATGGCCCAGGAGTCAATTGGTCCACACACTGAAATATGTAAAACAACATAGTAGTAGCTAGGTCTACAATAATGGTAAATGAAGTAATTAACTTTTCCTTGTAGGTGAGTTTTAAAATGTCACTAGAACCTCTCCTGATGTTCTGACCACAACTCCTGATCCTGCTCACCCTTTCCTCTAGCTAAATATGGATTTGAAAAGTGTAGAAGCTATATTGGATATGGAAGGCTGACTAAGAGTACAGAGTAGGTAAGAACACAATGCTGAAGTTTTTGTCATTCCCTGCTGGGGTGGAACTTCCTGTTGATTCAGCTCATTTTAAGTGACCTTGATTCCTGTAAGTAACCTCACACCCACACTCTAGTAAGCATCCTTAACAAATTCATTAGTTTACAAAGTTTAACTTAGAATCATTCTGTGGTAAATAAACATTCTTTATCTAGCTCCAGGAAATACCACCTCTATTCTCATGTTCTTTATTTACCTCCAAAAACATAGGCGATATAAATGATTTTGAAAGTGTTAAAATTTTTAAATTTATCTTTATTTAGTTATTACAAAATAATCATGTACATTCATGAGGCACAATGTGATACTTCAGAACATTTATTTAATATCCAATATGTAGTGATCAAATCAGAATATTGGAGAATTTCCACTTTTGTCATTTGTGTTTGAAACTTTCAAACACAATTTAAATTTCAATTTATGATCTTTATAAATAAGCCATAGATCACTGAGGCCTATAATAACCCTATCATACTTTTAGAGGAAGGAATCTGTAACACACTGGGGATAGACTCCTCCATCATGGTCCACTTTGGATTCTACCTTCTGTTTCCTTGGTAACACTAAAAAGGGAAGTGTCTTCCTTAGGATTTTAATCACCATATGAAAAGGAAGGGTTATCTAGGTTCTGTGGCAGTCCATTAAAGAAAAACTATTTCCTTCTGCTCTGACAAGTAGAATCTAATTCTTCCCTCCGGATCTGGGTAGAGACTTGACATTGTAAACTACTCCAAAACATCACATAATATATTCTCTTTCTTTTAAGAGTGAATCCAGCTATTTCTTGCCAGGAGCCCACGCCACAGGAAAACTGATTCTCCTCATGACAGATAAGAAGAAAGGCGGCATACATCTCTTAATGATATATTATATTTATTTTTTTTGGAAGTCCCTCCCCTGGTGCAGTTGCTTGCATAGCAATCATCATATAGCACTGCAGACTTTGCTTGCTTTGCTTCCTTTTTATTTCTCTCTATCTCTTTTGTTTGATGCTGATCCTGGCCAAAAGCCTAGGTATGCTTTCCATTTCACTCTGAGTTTTCTCATTCTCAGTCTTTTTTTTTTTTTTTTTTTGAAGCCCAATGATGCATCCTGCCATGCAGCTGCTTGTCAACCTCCATTGCTGAATCTGTCTGTTTTTGTGAAGCCATGGTTTTCTTTTTGTCCATTATCTGTCAGTTGCCAAGATTTACAGATTACCTGTCCTGTTGGGTTTCTCTCAAAATCCAGTAAAATTGCCTTTGAGCTTCTTTCTGACACCATCTTAAAGACATTTTTATTAAGGAGACTATGAGTCTCTGCATCCCACCCTACCCCCCCCCCAGAAAAAAAAAAACCTCAACTGTCTTTAGTAACAGTGCTTAAAACACAAAATCTGATTTTCTATATGACTGTATTTTTATATTCATTATTGACTCTTATCACATGGGCCTTCTTAACCTCTACAAACTATCATTTTATTTTCTTCAACAGTAAGGATAGTTTTATTTTTTCCACAAGTGAGAAATGTACAATATGTTTTTTCTGTGTCTGCTTCATTTTACTCAGTACAATGTGCTCCACTTCCATCTATTTTGTCATATGTGACAGATGCCATTCCTTATATGGCTGAGTAATATTTAATGATGTGCCTCTAATACATTTTAATTATCTATCCATCCAGTGATGAACACTTTTGGAGTCCAAATCTTGGCTACTATCCATAATGAAAGAATAAATATAGAAGTCTAGGTATCCTTCTTGATACTATATCCTTTGGAATATATCAACAAATGAGATAGTTCAATCCTATGAAAAACGTAGGTTTAGTTTGTTGAGGAGGCAACTATATTATTCTTCATAATGGGCAAACTAATTAACGTTCCAACCTACAGTATATGAGAAGTCCTCTTTCCTCTCAATTTTTATTCATATTTCTTATTTAGCTTCTTTGACAATTGACATTGTTCTTTGGGCAAGGTATCTTATATTGTTTTTCATTAGCATTTTCATTATGGATATTGATGCTTAATGCATTATGCAACTATTCTTTTGAGAAATGTTTTGTTCCTTAAATATTCTGTTAGTTTTATCTTACAAAGAGTTTACAAATGTTTCCCCTTTCAACATGTTATTTTGTTTAGAAATAATATGCATTCTCAGTCAGAAATGGCTGCAAACACTTACAGATAAGGGACATCTCTTCATCTAAGTGCCTGGATGATGGCGGCTAATACCCAAATAAGAGCAGTCTCCCAACAGAAGATTTCTTATTAATATATTGGCTTATGCATTCCAGAAACATTGTCATCCTTGAATCTCTTTCAGGTCTTAGCCTCAGGTTACTCTTTGAATAATTTAAATGGAGCCAGAAAATTGTAGCAGTGGAAGCTTAAGCAGATAGGTTATATACTAAAGATATTACATATAGCCAGAATTGTTTTAAGTGTACCAGTGCTGTTTTGTTTTTGTTGGTGGTGGTGGAAGTGGAGGTGGTGGTGTTTGTTTTTTTATATGTATAATGGTTATCTCAGTTATCCTAGCTACCGAGTGGAATTATAATTTTCCTAACAAGAGCCCAGAGGATTCAATGGCAGACAAAAACTAAATTATGGTTGGGAGTGTATGCTGCCCTAAAGGCTCACCTTAAGTCAGCATTGTCCCTTTATCATGGAATGGTGCCTAATTGTTGATCTATCTTGGTGAATAAACATTTCTGTACTAGAGTCTTAAATTTCCCTCACCACTAACACACCTGGTTAGTAGACTACTTACTTGTCTTTGTGATGTTCTGGAAGCATTGCTCCTTTAGCTAATTTCCACTTGTGTGACTTAATATCTCCTAAGCAAATAATTAGTAAGTCCTTTATTATGTCAATTTTATTATTTCAAGTTTCTTCTACATCAATATCACCATTTTATTGGTTGTTTCCTTTACTAAGAAGTTCTTTGATATGATATAATGCCGTTTGTCCGTTATTACTTCTATTACCTACGCTTTGGGGATCCTATCTAAAATTTAATTGCCTGTATCAATGTCTTCTACTGCTTAATTATGCTTTGTTCAGTACTTTTAGATATTTCAGCCATTTTTGAGCTGATTCTTTATATTATTGGAGAAAGATATTAAGTTTTATTCTTTTGCATATCAATATCCAGCTTTCCCAGCAACATTTATTAGAAAGAATGACATTCTGAAATGAATGTTTTTGACACTTTTGACAAGAATCACTAATCTATACTTTGTGGAGTTAATTATAAATTCCTTGGTTTTATATTTTTGCTCTAGGTATCTAATTTTAGTTTAGTAACATATTGTGTTGAGTATATGATATATGTGTATAACCAGAGATCAAGTGTTGCAATACTGCTGTTTTATTTTGATATTTTAGGTTGTCATATAAGTTTTATGAATTTTAACAGTTTTATGAGGAAAAGCACTACTATTTTGGTGGGAATAGCAATAAGTCTTCAAGGTGTTTGGTTAATATGAAGATTTTAATATTATGATATTTTTGCAATTCACAGGCATGTTAAACCTTTCTTTCTATATGTTCTATACTTCCTTACAATGGTGCTAAACTTCCTTCATTTCAATTTATTATTAACCAGCTGCTACATGTAGTCTTAAGAGGTTTATTTCATAATTTAATTATTGAATTCTTCATTATAAGGATATACATGATATTGATTTTTGTATTCCCATTCTTCATCCTGCAAATGTACTGAACTCATTAATCCTTTGTAAGAATCTTTTTCTACGGTTATTACTCATTTTTTGTTTTTGTTTTTGTTTTTGTTTTTTTTGAGATATAGTTCCCCTTATAACATAAGCCATCGTAGAACGTACAATGTAGTTCAGACTGGCCTAAAACTCTAGATTCTCCTATAACAGCTTCTTGAATATTGAAATTATATACCTTGTAAAAGCAATTCTCACCTTCGTGTGGCAAACCAGAATAGCAAAAACAATCCTGAACAGTAAAAGACTTTCTGGTGGTATCATCATTTCTGTTCTCAAGCTGTATTGCAGAGAAAATAGTAATGAAATTTTCATTGTATTGGTATATGAACAGGTAGGGTGATCAATGGAATGAAATTGAATCAAAGACAGTGAAATAAACCCACATACCTATCGATACTTGATTTTTGACAAAGTAGGCAAAACCATAAAATGAAAAAAGAAAGCCTCTACAAGAACTGGTTATGGCCTAAGTGGATGTCTCCATGTAGAAGAATACAAATAGATCCATATCTATCATAGATCCACACTTATCACCCTGCATAAAACTTTGGTCCAAGTGTATTAAAGACCTCAATGTTAAAGTGGATATACTAAATCCAATAGAACAGAAAGTGGGAAATAGACTTGAACTTATTGGTACAGGAGACAACTTCCTGAACAGAGCACTAGTAGCTCAGGCTCTAAGATCAAAAATTGATAAATGAGACCTCATAAAACTGAAAAGATTCTGTAAGGCAAAGGACACTGTCAAAAGACAAAATGGTAACATAAAGATGGAGAAATGATCTTCAACAATCTGACATTAGAAAGAACGCTAATATCCAAAATGTATAAAGAACTCAAGAAATTAGAAATCAGCTACCCATATAACTGCATTTTAAAAATGGGATACAGAGATTAACAAAGAATAATCAATAGAGGAATCTTGATTGATGAGAGGGACTTAAAGAAATGTTCAATGTCCTTAGTCATGAAGGAAATGAAAATCAAAACGATGCTGAGATTCCATCTTACGCCAGTCAGAATGGCTAAGTTCTTTTTTTTTTTTGTTTTTTTTTTTTTTTTGGTTTTTCGAGACAGGGTTTCTTTGTAAATCCCTGGCTATCCTGGAACTCACTCTGTAGACCTCGAACTCAGAAATCCACCTGCCTCTGCCTCCCAAGTGCTGGGATTAAAGGCATGCACCACCACTGCCCAGCCAGAATGGCTAAGTTCAAAACCTCAAATTATAGCGCATGCTGGCAAGGATATGGAGAAAGGAAAACATCCATCCTTTGCTGGTGGGAGTGCAAACTTGTACAACCATTCTGGAAATCAATTTGTCAGTTTCTCAGAAAACTGAGAAAAGCTCTATCTCAAGACCCAGCTATAACACTCCTGGGCATATACCCCAAAATGGCCTACTTTACCACAGGATACTTGCTCAACCATGTTCATAGCAGCTTTATTCATAATAGCCAGAAACCTAGAGATCCCTCACCTGAAGAATGAATAAAGAATATGTGACACATCTACACAATGATAGATTCATCTGTCAAAAACAAAAACATCATGAATTTTGCAGGCAAAAGAACAGAACTTGATATTACCCTGAGTGTGGTAACCCAGACCCAGAAATACATGTATGGCATGTAGTCACTTATAAGTGACCATTAGCCATAAAGTGCATAATGCTACAATCCACAGACTCAGAGAAACTGAGTAATAAGGTCCCAAGGGAGAATGTATAAATTTCCCTCAGAAGGGGAAACGAAAGAGTCCTGGGAAGTAGATGGAGAGAAGGAACTGGGTAGGAGAGTAGGTGAGGAGGGGGATGGGAAAGGCAATCAGGTATGGGGAGAAGGGGAGTGAGAGAGGGCTGAGAGTGAGAACAGTAACTGGGGAGGGGCATCTCTGGTGACTAGCTAGAGACCTGGGATAGAAGAGAGGACACAGGGAATCTATGGGAGTGACCCTAGCTTAGATTCCTACCAGAAGAGGATATAAAGACTTAAATGGCTACCTCCTGTAGTCAGGCAGGATTTCCAGAGGACGAAGGGGTCATGAAAGATTGAACCACAAAACCTTCAACCCAAAATTTGTCTTGCCTACACAATATACAAGGATAAAGTTGGAGCAGAGACTGAGGGAAGAACCAATGACTGCCACAACTTGAGACCCATTCCTTTTGAGAAAACCAACCCTGACACTATTAATGATACTCTGCTATGATTGCAGACAGCCTCCTGAGAGGCTTCATCCAGCAGCAGACGGAGGCAGATGCAGAGACCCATAGGAAAACATCAGGTGGAGCCCAGGGAGTCTTGTGGAAGAGTGGGGGATAGAAGTGAGCAAGTTGGAGGAGTCAAGGACACTACAAGAAGACCCACAGAGTCAACTAACCTGGGACCATAGGGGCTTACAGAGCCTGGCCCACCAACCAGGGATCATCCAGGAGTTGGAGTTAAACCCCCAAATTTGAAGCTTGGTTTTCCTGTGGTTCCCCTAGCAAATGGAACTGGGGTTGTCTCGGTCTCTGTTCCCTGCCATTGGATACCCTTCCTCACTGCTTGGACTGCCTGGTTGGGCCTCAGTAGGAGAAGATGTGCCTAGACCTGCTGGGACTAGATGCTCTAGGCTAGAGTGGTACCCAAGGGAGTCTCTCCTTCTCTGAGGGAGAAGGGGTGCAATGGAGGGATGAACTTATGGGGGTAAGATTGGGAGGAAAAGAGGGAATGGCCTGTGATTGGGCTATAAAGTGAATTAAAAAATGAATAAATTAAAATAAAATAATATTGCATATGATGTCAATGTATAGAATCTTGAGTATATTGCCATCCATAGCTCACATGTAACATCTGGAAATATTACATCAAGTAATAATACTGAATTTCATTTGATAATGTCATGAAAATTACATGATCTTTTTATTCTGATTAGTGTTTTATCAAGGTGCTTGTTTCTATAATCTTCACCCTTAATTACTTTCGCTATAGATTATAAGTTTTAGTTATGCTGGGTTTCAATTTTTATTTTAAAATAAACCATTTATTTATCTTTGGATTTCTTCAATGATCTGCTGCTTATTCAATAGCATTTTATTTTTACTTTCCAAATATGTGTACAATTTTACATTCCTTTTGTGTGCATTCTACTTTCAATCCATTGTAGCAAAACAGATGAATTGTAGGATTTGGACTTTTTTATTTGTTGATATTTCTTTCGTGGTCTAACCTCATAATCTGTCCTATGAAATATTCTATGCCTTGATGAGAACAACATATATTATCAAGATGTCTGATGAAAATTTTATGGGGTCCATTTGGTCTACGTATAACTTAATTCTGCTATTTCCTTTTTTATTTTGTTGAGTGAAAATCTCATACATGAATAGAATGTGTTTGACCATGTTTATCCCTGATTATCACCCTTGCCATTTCTCACCTACATCACCACCACTATGCAATCCCATTTCCATGGATTATGTCATCAGATGCCATCAAAAAAATGTCCCCCAGACATGCCCATAGGCCAACCTAATAGGAGTATTCCTTAATGTTGTTTCCCTTGTCCCACATGACTTGAGTTTTTGTCAAGAAAACAAAAAGTAACTATCACAAATGTTTTCTGGATACAATGGAGCAGTTTCACATATGAAATTATAGTGACTATGACTGCAAGTTCAAGACCTACACAAGAAAAATCTAGACAAAATCCCAGCATAGCAGAAGAGAATACCTGGACGTTACACCCCTATCTGAAGAGATAGCAGTGAAAGTTTCCCAAGTTTGTTGAATTGTATGTTTTCTTTAAAATTTGCTAAGTTCATTTTCAGGCACTTCATTAATTTTTCTTATCTTGGGGTATTTGAGCCCTGCTATGTTTTATATCTAATGCTTGCTTATATATCCCTATTTGTGCTGGAAGATATTTTGTGTAAATATGATGGTATTTGCAGTAAAGGATTCAGAAGACGTTTCTTAGGGTGTTCACTGGGGGAGGCTGTATTTGTTTTGGTTCCATTTTGCCAATATAATAGAGTTTTTATGTAGCTGCTTTAACTGCCATTATTGCTTTGATTGAGTTGTGTGGAGTAGTGGGGTTAGAGAGCCTACAAGTGTCCTCAGGCTACATAGTACAGAGATATATTAGTGACATGAGCATGTGTAGTGTGCATAGCAGTGAAGTCATGGTATCTGTTGTGTAGTTACCTTTGTGTGTCTGATTAGTGCATTGCAGTGTACATGTACAATGGCAGAAGGGATCCTATTATTTTCCAGGTGCTGCAAAAAGGTAAAGACATTCTATTATGCCTGAGTTTTTGTAGTGTACATTGTATTAATAAAGTATCAGCCATACTAGGGTGCAGTGAGTGTCCAAGAGCTGATCAGTGGAATATCTAAAGTTCTAAGATGTATTATAGAACAAATGGCAGCCAACACCAAATAGTTGTATGATGCTTCACATGCTTTTCAGGTTCTGCAGCTATGTGTATCTGGAGGTACTGCACTGTCTGGAAAGATGAAATACAGATTGCAAGTCTGGAGACTTTATAGTAATGGAGCCATTCAAACATCCATAGGCAACATAGCACAGGCTGTGTAATTCACAGACAATGTAGCACAGGATGTCTCTCTTTTGCCTTATTACTCTCATGGGATGGCTTTTCTCATTTCAACCTACTCTTGAGTAGGGCATCAGGGAAGCTGATGTAAGGTTACTTATCAAATTATTAAGATTCTGCTTGTTCTACACTATTTCCATTTTGTTTTATCTTCACTGTATTCCAGCTCTCTTTTTCACATACTCTAGCTGAATAGTAGACATTTTTACATCTTTAATCCCTTTCTGTTTGGGAGTAGGGGATACAACTATTATCATTAGTTACCTAGTCATCTGAGCTAAACACATTTCCAAATTAGTTTATCCATCTACTTACAGTATATTTCTACCTGATTGTTTAATAGGCACTTTAAAGCCAACAGATCTGAGAAGAAATCCATATATTTAATCATGCCTTTCCTAATCCCTAGCCCACCTATTTTTAAAAACCATTTATTTTCATTTTAATTAAAATATAACTACATTCCTTCTAGTTTCCTCCCTCAAGGGACTTCCAGTCAGTCTTCCTCAAATGCCTCTCATACCTCCCTTCAAACTGACAGCTTATTCTTCTTTGATTCTGCTTGTTACATATATGTGTGTGTGTGTGTGTGTGTGTGTGTCTATGCAGAAATATATATAAATAAAGCCTGCTGAAATCCATTTTTGTTGGTGATGTTATGGTTTTAAGAATGATGACTAGAGAGATCAATACATAAGGAGAAGGAGAGGCAAATAACATCAAGGTTGTTTGGTAAAACTTTGAGGAACCATGTTATTTTATATTCATAGTTAACTAAAATTATGTATAATGCCTATACAATACACATAAACATTTACACACATGTATATAATATGTGCATATACAATTATACATGTATATGTTACACATATGTGAACATGTATGCACATTATGTATATTATATATATGCATATATTATATAGATAGATATAGACATAGATATGTAAATATAGATAGATATAGATTAGAGGAAATTAAACTACTTGAATTGACAATGCTCCCCAACAAGAAACACAGATAAATAAGAACCCCAGTACCAGAAACTAAACACCTCTTTTCAAAAGGTTGGTCTGGATAGTCCAAGTGACTCATAAAACAATAAAGATTATCAGCGTAAACCTTGGTTGCCTGTCAGGAATTGATAGTGGACCTCTACTGCCAAAGACATCACATACTTAGAACATGAAACTCAGATGTGTCAAGCAGTATCTAACCTGAAAGCCTCATTCTTGCTTTCTAGCTTTTGATCCAGAAAATACTGTACAAGCTACAAAGGAGTGGAGTCAATTAAATAGTTCAACCAAGCTGCAATATCTATAAGTCTCATCCACTATTTCTTCAAATATGCCCATTAAATCTAAAAATAACAAAGTTATTTGATAAAGGTTTGAGGAATCATATCATTTTATATTTAACTAGTATGAAATATATATATATATATACACACAGATGTGTATATATACATATACTAATAAATATATATGTATATATATATATATATATATATATATATATATATATGCTTCCACATATATGGAGGTTAAGTCACTTGGGTTGACAATGTTTCCACATAAGAAGCACAAACTAAAAAACTCCCCAGAACCAGATACAAGAAACCTCTTTTCAAAGGATTAGGCTTGCGTAGTTATCCATCCAACCCAGAACCCATAAAAATCATTAACCACTCATCCATTTCCTTCACCAATTACTTATAATAAAACAATCAATAAATTGGTAATAGTCTGCTCCTTTATTACTTATTCATTCCATAGCATGTTTCCTACTCATAAGCATTTACTTAACCAAGTAGCATTTAAAAAAATGTTTTCAGAAGTATGTAGGATAAAACCCTTCAAATGTACTATGAATATACAAGTTTTCCAGGTATGTCAAGACAGCTGTGAAATAAATTCTACTTTTTGGCATATTTTTCAGTATTTTTAAACTTCTTTGAAAGTTTTGTATAGTACATTTTGATCATATTCTCACTGCCCCAACTCTTCCCAGATCTACTCCCATCTCCCAATGTACCTAATTTTGTGTTTTCTCTCTCCTTTTTAATACTCAGTAAATTCAGTTTGTGTTGGCCAACTGCTTTTGGGTAAGTGCCGACCCTGGAGTATGATCAATGTACTAGAGGTCACACTTATATAGAAACAACTCTGCCTTTCACAAAAGCAAAGTACTTTCACAAAACTTCTTCAGTGAAGGGTAGGATTATATACCAAATTCCTTCCCTCATACTAGGATTTTTGTCTGTCTCCAACTTGAACAGGTTAAATGTATCCTGTCACAACTGTTGTGACTCCATGTGTACATCTGCTCTGTTATATAATAGGAAACATTGTTTGCTTGAAGTCATTCACCACCTCTACCTCTTATAATCTTTCTACTTGCTCTTCCACAATGGTTACTGTGCCTTGCGGGGAAGGGTATGACATAGATATCCCACTTAAGGCTACACGCTCCAAAGTTTCTTATGTTCTATGGTAAATAGCTGTAGTTTGTTCCAATTACCACCTACTGCAATTGTCTACAATTGTACTGCAAAACTACCCATCTGATAATGGTTAAGAGATGTGCTAAGTCAATGGTTATAACAATACGTCATGAAGAATCATTTTAATCTATATGTCTTTAGCAAAATAATAATATTAGGTTTCTCTTGAGAGCAGAAGTTCTTAACCTGTGGGTTGTGACCATCGAAAACATTCCAATGTCTTAGGAACTAAGATACCACTCAGTAGCAAAATTACAGTTATGCAGTAGAAACAAAAATAAATCTATGTTGAGTATTCCTAAGATGATAGGAAATGTGTGTTTTCCAATGTTCATGACCCATGTGTTGAGAATGGCTGCCCTAGAGCTTATGATGTGTCTAGTGATAGGTTTTTAGTTTCATTAACAGAGTGAGGTATGGATTTCATTTTCTGGAGGGGTTCTTAAGTCCAGTCAGAAAGTGGTTGGTTAAACCTACAACATTTGTAACAATTTTGTCCCTATAAGTAGCTATATCTTACCACAAATATCATTATTTTAACTTGGTAAGTTCAAGTTGAATGAGATTAATAACTTTTCTCCTCCAGTAGTATATATAACACCTTCCAGCATCATGGAAGCTAGACCATTAGAGATGAAGTTTCCAAATCAGTACCCATTTGATTTCTCTATGTTTATAACTCACTCACATGTGTGATGTTGAGCAATGGGGTCTTGCTGCCATGTTCTGTAAGAAAACCAAGAGCAGTGACAATAGCCTGTAATGTTTGCAGTTTACAGAGAGCCTTGGCCAACAGCACAAAAGAGGGGTAGCACATTCATGGAACATGGATTTTTAATTGGTAGTGCATGTGATATATAGTTGTGGTATTGTTCTGTTATAGAAGAATAATTGTAAAAGAACTCCAATTAAAGTGCCTTCAAATATTTATATGTATATATCTTAGAAACATTCTACTGTAATGAGTTACCATATATGTTTGTTCAAGGCTTTTTGATGTAGTTATGCTCTCTAGAATCTCTCATAAAATTCTTAATTTTATGTCTTTATCATTTTGGTCTTTCCCAAAACTCCAACAGAGTAAAATCTTCTACTTTCTCTGTTCCCCATTAGTCCTCCAACCTAATCTATTACAACACTGTGTAAATGTTGGCTACTTATGTGCCTTACTGGTGTCATTTGGAACCTCATAAATTATATCATTGTTGTCTTGTTTATTTATACTTCCCTAGAGCATATTAGAATATTTTTAACATTCCAGGGTCATAGTAAACAGTAAATTGCTGAATGGATTTGAAGGAATCAGATGGTTCAGATTTAGAGATCATAAGATTTCACAGAGTAAATCAATTTCGATTATACTTCGTATTTAGTATATACTTTCAGGGAATGAGAAAAATAGGAATTTGGAATAAGACTATTTTCATATATATAGTAAGATTGTCTTATATATCAATCACTGAGATGGTGGTGATAAAGTGAATCTAACTAATTCACATTTAGTAATATACTAATATTATAATATATGTTGCAATATGCAGAAGGCTGCTCTAAAGGTCACTTGTGAAATCAAGTGGAAAATTAAACTCAAATATTTTATGATAGTTTTATAACCCAGAGCTAAAATTTTCTAAAGATGAATATGCAGAATTATCCTATTGATATGAAGCCAAGACTTAATTCATTCAACTTTGATTTTACATCTATGCCTTGGAAGAGTGATGGGATTATAATACATAAAGGTATATCTAGTGTAATAACAACTGATATGATTTGTATTCCTTAAGGAACCACTGCAATCAATGGCTTTAAAGCCCCAGTGTAGTGCTATTGTGTAGTGATGGAATATTTAAAAGCTGTATCCAACAGAGATCTTTAGGTCACTCAAAGATGAGATAAAACTCAATGATATCCATTGAATATTGAACTGCAAGTTACCAAACGAAAAAAAGATTGATCCTTCCTGTTTGACCTGAGCCTGGAGCAGACATGGGGTGCTGGCTCTGCACCCATTCCAACAACACCCAGAGGAAGGCTGACTACCAGGTACTCTGACATGCCCAGGACCACAAGTAAGGCCACAACATCTGTCCCAACACCCGGAGTAACTGGGACACCCCAGATCCAGGGATGCAGAAATTCCTGCCTGGCCAGTGGCAAGGGTTCCTTCCAGTTTAAACCTGCACCCAGAGCAGATCTGGGGCAAGAGCTCTGCACCCACTCCTAAAACACCCAGAGAGCGCCCAACTCCCAGGTGCTGTGACATGCCCAGAATCACAGGATCACACGATCACAGAGGAAGCTCAACTCTGCTGTAGCAGACCTCTTGTGGGGCCTTCCAACTGTGGGCTCTTCAGAGGGGCAGAGAAGCTGCTGATCTATTGCCCTGGCTGCAGACTGTTGGGTCTCCAGAGGAGCAGTCAAGTTGTTGTCCTGTGTGAAGATGTTCTTCAGAGCAACCGACAGACTGTAGTTTGTGTTTCTCTGTGTGCAGCAAAACTCCAGGAGGCTTTCAATCTGTTGAGTCAGTTGTCCTGCATTCCACAAAGCTCCCAGGAGGTCTTCAGACTGTGGTGTCCCTTGCCCAGTTGCCCTGTGTATAAAGAAACTCCTGGGATGCCTTCAAGCTGTGGTGTCATCAGGGAATCAGACAAGCTGATGATCAGTTGCTCAGTTGCCCTGTGTGCAGTGGATCTCCTGGGATGCCTGTTATCCTGTGTGTAGCAGATCTTTACTAACCCCACATCCTATAGAGGGCTAATATCCAATATAAACAAAGTACTCCAGAAGTTAGACTCTAGAGAACCAAATAGCCATATTAAAAATGGGTACAGAGCTAAACAGAGAATTCTCAACTGAGGAATCTTGAATGGCCAAGAAGCACCAAAAGAAATGGTCAACATCCTTAGTCATCAGGGAAATGCAAGTCAAAATGACCCTGAGATTCCACCTAACACCAATAAGAATGGCTAAGATCAAACCCTCAGGTGACAACACATGTTGGTGAGGATGTAGAGAAAGAGGAACACTCCTCCATTGCTGGTGGTATTGCAAACTAGTACAATCCCTCTGGAAATCAATCTGGAGGTTTCTCAGAAAATTGGAAATAGATTTACCTGTAGATCCAGCAATACCACTCTTGGAAATATACCCCAAAGATGCCCCACCATGCCACAGGGGAAAGTGTTTCACTATGTTCATAACACCCTTGTTTGTGATAGCCAGAAGCTGGAAACAACCCAGATGTCCCATGACAGAAGAATGGATACAGAAAATATGGTTCTTTTACACAATAGAATACTACTCAGCTATTAAGAACGAGGACATTCTCAATTTTGCAGGCAAATGGATGGAACTAGAAAATATCATCTTGAGTGAGGTTACTCAGACCCAAAATGACATGCATGGTATGTACTCACTAATAAGTGGATAATTGCCAAAAAAAATAGAAATACAGAATACCCAAGATATAGTCCAAAGAACTAAAAAAGGTCAACAAGCTGAATGGCCCAAGTGAGGATGCCTCAGTCCCACTTGGGAAAGAGAAGAAAGCAATCATAAGGTAGGAGGGAGGGAGGCACCTGTGAGGGAAAGGGGACAAGCGGGAGGTGAATATGATCTGGTATTGGGTAGGGGAAAAGGACTGAAGCCCCACCCTCAGACCCAGCAGAAAGAATGGAAACAGGCAACCTCAGAAGATAAGAGGTGGGAGGGATGCTCCAGAATGTAACAGAGACCTAGGTGAGAAAGTCTCAGGACTCAAAGGGAGGAACCCTATATGAAATGCCCTACAGTGGGGAGAGGGAACTTGTAGAGATCACCTCCAGTAAAAAGACAGGGCATCAAGTGATGGATGGGGTTGCTATCCCATAGTCAAAACTCTGACCCATCATTATTGCTGTCTGAAAGAACTACAGGGAGCCTGTAGAAACGGAGAGGAGCCTGAGGAAAAGAAGGTCCAGCAACAGGCCCAAAGTAGGAACCAGCTCAAGAGAAGGCTCCAAGGTCTGACTCTATTACTGAAGCTATGGAGAGCTCACAAAAAGGGATCTAACATGACTACACTCCGGAAGACCCAACAAGCAGCTGAAAGTCAGCTGCAGATATTTGCACCTAACCAATGGACAGAAGCTTCTGAACCTTGTGGTTGAATCATGGAAAAGCTGGAAGAAGCTGAAGAGGAGGGTGACCCTGTAGAAGGACCAGCAGTCTCAACCTGGATCTCGGAGATCTTTCAGACTCTGGGCCACCAACCAGGCAGCACACACCAGCTGATATGAGGCCCCCAACCTATATACAGCAGAGGACTGCCAGGTCTGGGTTCTGTCAGTGAAGATGAACCTAACCCTCAAGAGACTTGAGACCCCAGGAATTTGGAGGTCTGGTGAGGTTGGGGGTGGGGGGATGGATACATCCTCATGAAGACAGGGTGTGGGGAGGAGGTATGGATATTCAACAGTTGGAGGGTGGACTGGGAAAGGAATGAAATCTGGAGTGCAAATAAAAGGATTAAATAAAAAATACAAAGAATGAAAATAGATGTATATCTTTCACCCTGCACAACAAACAAGTCCAAGTGAATCAAAGACCTCTACATTAAACTGGTACACTTAATGTGATAGAACAGAAAGTAGGGAACAATCTTGAATGTACTGGCATGCCAACAGCTTAGGTACTAAGATCAACAACTAATAAATGGAACCATAAATGGTAATTTACTCATTTATAGGTGGATAGGAGCCATAAAATACAGCATAGCTGTGCTACAATACATATATCCAAAGAAGCTAAGTAACAAGGAGTGCCCAAAGGCAGATGCTTGAACCTCAATGAGAAGGGGAAATAGAACAGACATGGAAGTCTAGGTGGAGGGAGAGAATGGATTTGGGAGGAACTGGAGAAGGGAACAAGAGAGCATTTGAGGACAGGAGGGAGGGAGAGAGTACTTAGAAAGAGAACTAGAATCAGTGGCAGGGGGCATCTCTGGGACCAACTAGGAACCTAGGATAATGAATACTCCCAGGAATCTATGCAGATGATCCTAGTTAAGACTCACAGCAATAGGGAATATGGAAAGTGAAATCACTATCTCCTATAACCAGAAAAGACTTCCAGTGGAGGGATGTGGACACCAACCCAGCTACAAAACCTTAGATCCACTATTTCTCCTGCCAACAAGATGTGCAGAAGTAAAGATGGAGTAGAAATTGAGGGAATGGCCAACCAATGGCTGGCCCAGCTTGAGAACCATGCCATGAAAGAGATCCCACCCCTGACACAATGATATTTTGTTATACTTCCAGAAAGGCACCTAGCAGATCTGTCATCTGAGAGGCTTCCACCAACAACTGATGGAAACAGATGTACAGATTCATAGCCAAACATTAAGAAGAGCTTGGGAAATTCTATGGAAGAGGGAGATGAAGGACTAAAGAAGCCAGAGAAGTCAAGTATACTATAAGAGAACATACAGAGCCAACTAACCTGGAGCCATAGGGGCCAACTGAGACTGAACTATCAAACAAAGAGCATACATAGGCTGGACCTGGGCCCTTGGCACATATGTAACAGTTGTGCAGCTTGTTCTTCATCTGATACTCCTAACAGCACAAACAAGATCTGTTTCTGACTCTGTTGGCTGTCTTTGGATCCCTTTCTACTAATTAGGCTCCCTTGTCTAGCCACAATAGGAGAAGATGATCCTAGTCCTCTTGATTTGCCAAGATAGGTTGATATCCATGGGAGGACTCATCTTTTCAGAGCCTTTTCTGAAGAGAAAGGGATGACAAGAGGATGGCAGGGAGGGGAAGGAAGAGAAAGGGACTGGAAGGAGAGGAGTGAGGGGAAGCTATGATTGAAATGCAAAATAAATAAATTAATTAATAAAATATTCCTTTAAATTTAATATCATTTAAGGTTTGCCATTGCATGTACAATGTGGTGTACAAATGATACCCATAGAAAGCAAAACGTGTCATGTATGTACTAATCTATCTTTCACTCTTTGATAATTAAATGAAACATTACGCTAATAATAAACTAGGGCACACAAAATTCAAATGTCTCTTTGAGACAGGAAGATAACATAAATGACTCAAGTGGGCATTGGGTTCTATGGCAAACTTTAAGCACTCATATCCCATTTAAAGTGTCATGGGGCTGTTTATATAACTATTAGAATACAAACTCAAGAACAGCAGATTTTCTGTTTTCTTCCAGAGAAACTAGAAAGGTAGATTTATTTAATTTTATCTGACTTTTAAACTGTAGCAACAGCTAAAGGTTGCTATCATATTATATAGAGTTGATTTCTTTGCTCTAATATGGTCTGTTTATTGTTTGTTTTATCCACTAAGCAGAAAACTTATGCCTATATCTTCGTTATTATGTTTTTTTGTCTTTAAGAAAAATGAGTACAGTATTTAGTACACAGTATGATTTAGTAAATTGTTGATAAATAAACACACAAACAACTATATTCCAGCACAATCCAGATATCTGAACTATTTATAAAATGTCATATTCCATGTAAATACCTTGCAAGCTTATCTATGTCTCTCTCTTCTGGAATGTGGCTTTTCTAGAGTCACTTGCTGTATCATCCAAGATTTGTATCAAGTGAATGAATATAATGAATAATTGTTATCATTTGTTTTTAACAAGGTAATAGCAGAAGGAAAAGCCCTTTGTTGAAGTTTCATTGTAGCCCAGAAAATGTAAATCATTCTCTTTTCCTCTGCATATAGGTTCTAGATACTGAAATACCTAACAAGCTTTCTCATCATTCAGCTTATCAGCCTAACTGTTTGGATGACACAGGAATTCTGTCAGTGGCTGGTGGGTAGTAAACTCTCATGGCTTCTTGTCATTATTATCAAGCAGGGAATGACAGAGAACAGAGGAGTGGTTCTCTCCATATTGAGTCCTGAAGTGAAGTGCTAATGAATGTTAACAGCTTACAGAGTGTCCCGTAGTGCTGTCTATTTATAACATATCTGCCTATTCATCTTGAACCAGCAGTGCATTTAGAACAGAACATTTAAAATGGGTAAGAATAGAGAAAAAAAGAAGATAATCAGTGACAGAATTCCAATATTTTCTTTGGGAAACAATGAACATATTCAAGATGGTTAAAAATAATCTGAAATATAAGGTACAAAAAGAAAATACCACTAATAACAAATAGTCACAAGGTTTAAAATGTTCTCATGAATATATTCCTCACTAATATGACAATCTAAGAAAACTGAATTAGAGACAAGGTAGAAAATTTGGATTTTTTTTCTTGCTCAAGGATTTGTGGCTTTAAAGATTCCACTGGATACAATTTATAGAACATTTTCTAAGAAAAGACAGATAATTAAAGGATTTGTTCTGTTTCCAGTTATATATATTAGCTTGCTAGTCAAAAAGAAAACTCAGAGTTTAGGAGATCAAGCCTGCAGTTGGCACTTCAAGAGGGTATAAGTAAATTACCTAGATGAAACTATAGCGAATGTTTATTTCAGCAGGAATCTTCCAGTGAGTCATCCTTCAACATGAGAAAGTAAGTGTGTATTCCAGCCTGCAGTATATGTTGCTGCTGAGTCTAGAAGAATAAGGAAGTAAATAAGATATGGTCTCAGAAATCAGCACATTTTGAATACATCTGGAAAGATCAATATTATAAAAGTGGTCCAAAAATAATACTAAAAAAAAAAAAAAAGATACTACAATATTATATAATATACACTGAGAAAAATAAAATTTATATTAATTTTAAGGGTTCACTAAATTAATGAAATTAGTTTTAGGGACTGGAGAAATGGCTCAGTGGTTAAGAATGATTGCTGCTCTTGCAGAAGACCTAAGTTTGGTTACCAACACCAATGTCAGGAAGTTTACAACCTCCTTAACTCCAGTTCCAAGGAGTTTGATTCCCTCTTCTGACCTACAAGGGTAACTACACAGAGTTCACATACACACACACACACACACACACACACACACACACACTTAAAAGTATTTTCTCGAAAAGGAAAGGAAATTAGTTTTTAAAAGTAGGAAATGAAAAAAGGTTACTAAAAAGGTGTAAATTTTTGACAGTCTGGCCTGGAAAAAAAGTTTTAATGACTTGTTGAACTACATGATGACCACAATTAGTAATAAGTGTATGTGGCAGAAAGCCTCTGATTGTGGCTGTCAGCGATTGTCAGCATTGGGTTAACTGAAACGGAAAGACTCCCTTTAATTCTGGGTGGCACCATTCCACGGGCTAGGTTCAGGAACTAAGGAAAAAGGAGAAAGAAAAGTGAGCATAACCATTCACTTCTCTCCCTGCTTTGTGAATGTGTGTGCAGTGTGACCAGCTGTCTCAGTCTCATGCCACCAAGCCTTCTGCAGCCTGGAACTGTGAGGAAAAAATATTTTCATTTAAGTTGCATTTGTTACATATTTTGTCCCAAAAGACCATAAAATGTACATGTTTCAAATTTTCCAAAATAGATTTGAGTAGTCTAACAGTAATATATATATATATATTTATTTTATATATATATATATATATAAAATTTGTATATATATAAATTTGTATTTTATATATATATATATATATATATATAAAACAACAAAAGCATACTTAAAAGTAAATAACTTATCTTCATATCTCTGTCTGTCCCTATCCACCAAATCCAATCCCCGAGTCTCATCCTCAGTCCTGTAGCATATGACATGCTGCAGTCCCCTCCTATCTTCCTCTATCACTAGCAGATCACACGTATCTTCTGCTAAAGCCTTCCTCACAACCTTTGTCTCAGTCTCTAACTTCTTCAGGCATTCCCTGAGAATCACTGCTGGCCATTCTGGCCAGTGAAGCAGATATGGCAGGAAAGCAGGGAGCTAATATTCAAATCCTCACAGTCTCATCCCTATCTCTATAGCAGACTTCATGCTATAGATCGTCCCCACTTTCTCCCCCCATTACCAATAAGTGGATCCTAGCCACACTCCCTGCCTCCCTTATTTGTGTGGACACCCTCACCCTGCATCTAACCATCTCTATTCCTAATTGTCAGCTCTCAATACCAAGAAACACATTTTAACTGGAACCCCCAGTGGCCACAGCTAGCAGGATTTCAGAAGCATTCCTTATCAAATAATCCACACCACAACATTATCCAAAGAAGCAGAAAGAACAGAAACCAAAGAACAAAATAACTACCCAACAAACAGAAGACCAGAAATTAACATTCAGAATAATCCCAAACTCAGATGCCTAAAACACCAGCATAAAATATAATCAAATAATTCTCAGGAATAGTATGTCTCTACTAAAAGCCATTAACTCTTTCAGAGTGGATGGGCATTTCTGAGACAAGTTTGAAATCTAGGACAAGGGAAACTCCCAGGAATCTAAGAGGGTGACCCTAGCTAAAACTCCTAGCAATTGGGTATATGTAACCTGAAATGGCCACCTCCTATAACCAGATAAGACATTCAATGGAAGAATGGGGACACCACCCCATCCACAAAACATTCAACCCACTATTTGTTCTACCTACAACATATGCAGGGATAAAGATGGAGCAGAAATCAAGGGAGTGGCTAACCAATGATTGGCCCAGCTTGAGACATATGCCAGGAGAGAAAGCTCATCCCTGACACTATTAATGATATTCTGCTATACTTGCAGACTTAAACTTTGCATAACGGTCCTCTGCAAGACTTTAACCAGCAGCTGATGGAAACAGATACAAAAACTCTCAGCCAAAGATTAGGTGGAGCCAGGCAAATCTTGTGGAAGAAAGGCAGGAAGAATTGAAAGAGCTAGAGGGGTCAAGGACACCGCAAGAAAATCTATAGAATCAACTAACCTATGTAGAGAAAAATATCTTGCGTACTCTATGGATGCAACACCTGTAAATTAAAGTTGATTGATCTGTAGGTGAAGAGGGAAATCGAAGATGGGATATTCTATAGGGAGAAGGATTCTGGGATAGAGCCAGGAGTGGGAAGATTGGGCCCCTTGGGGAAAAGGAAGGAGGATGCACAGGAGCAGAGGTAGCCTGCCACATGGTAGAACTTAGATCATAATAAATGGAATATTAATTTATGAGTTGATCAGGGAACAACCAAAGTTTATGACTTAGGGATTTGTAAATATAATTTGAGTTTCAGAGATGTTATTCTGGGAACTTGGAACAAGGAAGAAAACAGCCTCTTTCAAACCTGGGCACATAGGATCTCACAGACACTGAAACACCAACCAAAAAGCATGCATGGGATGAACCTAGGCACCCTACAAATATATGCAGCTTGGTCTTCATGTAGACCCTTACCAAATGGAGCAGGAACTGTCTCTGACTATCATCTTCCCCTAACTAGACTACCTTGTTAGCCTCAATAGGAGATGTACCTAATGATACTACAAATTGATATGCCAAGGCTGGTTGATATCCATGGAAAGCCTCCCCTTCTCTGAGAAGAACAGGAGGAGGAATAGGGGGAGGTAAGTTAGAGGTGAGAACTGGGAGGAGATGAGGGAGGGGAAGCTGTGATCAGGATATGAAATTAATTAATTAATTAATAAAAAAGAGACATTTAGCATTCTTAGCCATCAGGGAAATAAAACTCAAAACTACTTTGAGATTCCATCATACACCTGTCAGAATGGCTAAAATCATTAACACATGTGATAGTTAATGTTAGTGAGGATCTAGAGTAAGGGAAACTTGCTGTTGGGAGTGCCCACTTGTACCACCACTATGGAAATCACTATGACAGTTCCTCAGAAAATTCGGAATCAATCGACCTCAAATCTCAGCTATATCACTCCTGGCATATACCCAAAAGATGCTCCCCCATACCACAAGGACACTTGCTCAACTACATTCATACTGGTTTTATTCATAATAGCCAGAAATTTGAGAAAAAAGCCTTAGGTGTCCGTCAACAGAAAATGGATTAAAAAAAAATAAAAAAATAAAAACAAAAGCAAACAAACAAAAAACTTGGTACAATTACACAATGGAGTATCACTTACCTGATTTTTTTTTTTTTAAAAAAAATGGCATTATGAAACTTGTAGGCAAATGGTAGAAACTGAAAAAGTCATCCTGAGTGAGGTAACCCAGTCCCAGAAAGACAAATATGTTATGTATTCACTATTAAGTGGATAATCAAACTACAATCCATAGACCCAGAGAGGTTAGGTAGCAAGGGCATCTCTATTGGGGAATCATGGATCTCCCTGGGAAAGGGAACTAGGATAGACTTTAGGTGGACTGGAGACAGTGGGGTAAGAGTTTGCTGGATTTTGTGGGGGGAATGTGATAGAGGGAGAGAGTGTGAAGGAGATATCTGGAACTGAGGAGCTTTGGAGGAGTGTTGTGGAAACCTAGTGCAGGGAAAACTTCCAGAAATCTATTTGGGTGATCCTAATGAGGACTCTTAGTAATGGGAGATAAGAAATTTTAACATTTCTTAAATGAAAAGGTTACAGTGTCAGGTTTGTGTTGCATTCAATTGAGTTCTGGCTGAAAGTAGTGTGGGCTCCTGATAGAGATCCTTAAAGAACCCAGGCTGAGGCATCAACAGGGAACTTCTCTTTGTAAATTGAGGGGAGTGTGGCATTGTCAAAAACAACATCTACACAGCTCACCGAATGTAGAGAGGTTGAGCTGGTATCTATATGGAGCCTTCACCCCTATGTTCTAGTCTTTTTGGTGTGGGAAAGAACTCTGAAGGCTACAGAAAGAGAAACTAGGGCACCAATGCATCCACAAAACCCTTGACCAAGAAACTTGTTCTGTCACCAAATGTGTTGGAAAAATGATGGCCCAACAAGTGTGATTTAACTTGAGGGCCATACCTCAAGAGGAGGCACATGCCTGATGCTGCTTACATGGCCAGGAACAAAAGACTGCATAGCCCAGAGACCTACGCTAAAACTAAACATGACTACTAAGATAAACATACAAATAAACAAAAGCAATTAAATTATTCATGATGATTTTCTACTATACTTGTAAATAGATGCCTTATCTAGTCATTATCAAAGAGGTTTCCTCAGGCAACAGAGGAAAGCAGGTGTAAAGACACTCAACCAGACTCCATTAGGTCCCTCCCCTTGAAGCTTGGGGAACCTGGCAGAAGAAGAAAAGAAAAAGTTGTAGGACACTAAGAGAACATAGCCCATCCAGTCAACTAAACAGAGCTTATATGGACCCACAGAGACTGAAGAGGCAAGCACAGAGCCTGCCTGGTCTATACCAGGTCCTTTTATATATATGTTATGGATATTAGCTTGGTGTTCCATAGGAATCCTAACTGTGAGAGTAAGGATGTGTCTGACTCTTTTCCCTGCTCTTGAGACTCTTTCTCCTATTGAATTGCCTTGCTTGACCTCCATATGAGGGTGTTGTGCGTGTCTTGTTGTATATTGTTTTAATGTGTTGTCTCTGGGAGCCTCAATCTTTTCTGAAGGGAAAATGAGGGTAATGGATGAGGGGAGTGAGGAGGTGCGGTAGAGCTGGGAAGACTGGAGGGAGGGGAAACTGTGATCATGTTGTATTATATAAGAATCTATTTTCAATTTAAAAAATGAATGAAGATATTAAGACTGCCTTGGATATCATCCAAAAGAAAGGAAAGTTAATAGTGTCACGGAAAAGAATTACTCTCAGAGAAAGGTTTTGAATAGGTAAAAGAAAACTTAATATTGTTGATTCCTAGCTGAACAATAGCATCAAATACATGTAATTATTTCCTATTTAAAATTTTTCTTGTATAAAATGTTATTTGTTAATTATGAATTAAAATGAATATATTGTATAAAATTTATTTTGGTAAAAGGAAAAATTAGAAAGAAAAAATGATAGATTAGTAAGATGATAGATATGTTAAGTTACTTTAATAAACTTTAGTAAATCATTCTCTCAGAGAGAGACAAGCACACACACACATACATATATACATACATACAGAGAGAGACAGACAGACAGACAGACAGACACAGGAACAGGAACAGAGAGAAACAGAAACACAAAGTAAAAGATTATAATGCCAAATTATATTTAAAGGCAGTAATTAGATAGAATTTTTATAATAATTAGAATATTTATTATACTATATTCAGAATATAGAATGGCATAGAATAAGTATATAATACACTATATATTTAGCATAATATTAGAATAATTAGAAGAATAAGACAATAATAAAGACAGAAATCAGACTTCCTAGAATTCAATGAAAATGAATACACAACATACACAAAATTGTGAGACACAAAGAAAGGAGATGCTAAGAGGAAATTTAAAGCACAAAGTAACTCCATAAAGAAATTAGAGAAGACTTCTGGCCTGGGCTAGTGCCCTCAGGAGAACTTGGGTGCATAAAACCACACAGCCAGTCCCACAACATGCAGAGGAAATTCCAATTCCAGGCACTCTAACATGCCCACGATCATAAGATCAGAGGTGAGGAGGACACAACATCTATTCCAACACCAGGAGTAACTGGGGCCTGTGGGACACAGGAACTCCGCCAGATCAGTGGCAAAAGTTCCATCTAGCCTGGGCTAGTGCCCTGAGCAGACCATGGACATGAACTCCACAGTTAGTCCCACAACACCCAGAGGAAACTCAATTCCCAGGTGCTTTAACAGTCAAGGATCACAGGATCACAGGAACTTGGTCTCACAAGGATCTCAGGGTCCCAGAGGCAGGTTGACCCCCACAAGCTCTGACATACCCAGTATCTCAGGATCACAGGATCACAGAGACAGCTGGTCTCTGAAGAGTTCTGACACAACTAGGATCACAGGAAGGACAGATTCCAGTCAAATAAAGGGAGGGCAGGTAGCACTAGAGATAACCACATGGCAGGAGGCAAGCATAAGAACATAAGCAATGGAAACCAAGGTTACCTGGCATCATCAGAACCCAATGCTCTCACCATAGCAAATCCTAGATACACCATCAAACCGGAAAAGCAAGATTTGGTTCTAAAATCACTTCTCATGCTGTGATAGAGGACTTTAAGAAGGATATAACTAACTCCCTTAAAGAAATATAGGAGAACACAGATAAATAGGTAGAACCCTTTAAAGAGGAAACACAAAAATCCCTTAAAGAATTACAGGAAAACACAAACAGGCAAAGGAAATGAACAAAATCAACTAAGACCAAAAAATGGAAATAGAAACAATAAAGAAATCACAAGGGAGACAGCCCTGGAAATAGAAAACCTAGGAAAGAGATAAGGTGTTATAGATGCGAGCATCATCAACAGAATACAAGAGATAGAAGAGAGAATCTCTGGTACAGAAGATACCATAGAAAACACTGACACAGCAGTCAAAGAAAAGGCAAAACACAAAAAGCTCCTAACACAAAACATCCAGGAAATCCAGGACACACAGAGAAGACAAAACCTAAGGATAATAGGTATAGAAGAAAGCGAAGATTCCCAACTTAAAGGGCCAGTAAAATATATTCAACAAAATTATAGAAGAAAACTTCCCTAACCTAAAAAACGAGATGCCCATGAACATACAAGAAGCCTATAGAACTCAAAATAGACTGGACCAGTAAAGAAATTCCTCCCATCACATAATAATCAAAACACCAAATGCACTAAACAGAGAAAGAATATTAAAAAGCAGTAAGGGAAAAAAGTCAATTAACCTTTAAAAGACAGATCTATCAGAATTACACCAGACTTCAAACCAGAGACTATGACAGCTAGAAGATTCTGGGCAGATGTCATAAAGACCCAATGAGGAAAAAAGTCCAAGCCCAGGCTACTATACCCAATAAAACTCTCAATTATCATAGATGGAGAAAACAAGATCTTCCATGACAAAACCATTTTTTTCTTTTTTAGTCAAAGGTGTTTATTGTTTTTTGATACTTAATTTATATTTCAAATGTTTTCCCCTTTCCTGGTCTCCCCTTTGGAAACCCCCTATTCCACCCCCATCTCCCTGCCTCTATGAGGGTATTCCCTCACCCATTCCTGTCTTCCCTCCCTGGCATTCCCCTATACTGGGGAATCTAACATACTCAGCCCCAAGGGCCTCTCCTCCCACTGATGGCCAACAAGGCCATCCTCTGCCACATATGTGGCCAGCACCATGAGTCCCTCCATGTCCCTCCAACTTTGGTTGGTGATCCAGTCTCCACGAGCACAGGGGGATCAGGCCAGTTGACACTGTTATTCCCTCCATGGAGCTGCACACTCCCTCAGCTCCTTCAGTCCCTTCTCCTACTCCTCCATCTGGGACCCCACACTCGGTCCAACAGTTGCTGTGAATTGAATCTTGGGTATTCTGAACTTTTGGGCTAATATCCATTTAATAGTGAGTACATACCATGTTTGGTATTTTGTGACTTAGTTACCTCACTCAGGATGATATTTTCAAGTTCCATCCATTTGCCTAAGAATTTCATGAAGTCATTGCTTTTAATAGCTGAGTAGTATTCCACTGTGTAAATGTACCACATTTTCTGTACCCACTCCTCTGTAGAGGGACATCTGGGTTGTTTCCGGTTTCTGGCTATTATAAATATGGCTGTTATGAACACAGTGGAGCACATGTCCTTATTACATGTTGGAGCATCTTCTGGCTATTTGCCTAGGAGTGGTATAGCTGGGTCCTCAGGTAGTATTATGTCCAATTTTCTGAGGAACTGCCAGACTGATTTCCAGAGAGGTTGTACCAGCTTTCAATCTGTGGGAACCATTTTCATTCAAACCACTGCAGTAACTTGAGCACAATTAAAAGACTATAAATGCAAATTGTAGGCATGTAGTTAGAAATGAAGATACAGACTAAAATAAAAATCTATTCAATAAATATATTGGTAATAAATTCTCAGGTTTTAGAGAATGAACTACAACAAATCCAAGTGCAAGAGGTATTTAAACATGTAAATAACAAGGCTGTTAAAGAATCTATCCATGTAACATTATACATAAAATGTCTAGAGTATAGAACAAAGAAATACCACTGAAAGGAGGCAGAATTGCCAAGTTAAAAAAGCAAACCATATAAAATTACATTATACATATAAATGTATATATATATTATAATAATATATAATAATTAGTATATATATATATATACACACATACACACATACATATATACACATATTAGCAGAAATCCTAAAGGACAGAATATCTAAGTTCAAGAATTAAAAAATAACTTGCTCATCAGGAATAGTAAACTGAGCAAAATTATCCTTCAAAAAAAAAAGGATGATGCATTCCAGGATGATGCAATCCAAGACTACTATGCTAGTTGTTTTTGTTAGGGTTATTATTGCTATGATAAAATACCACACCAGAAGCAAGTTGGGGAGGAAAGGGCTTATTTGGTGTATACTTCCAGAAACAGGGCAGGAACCTTAAGGCAGGAGCTGATGCAGTGGCCATGGAGGAGTACTGCTTACTGGCTTGCACCTCATGGTTTGCTCAATCTCCTTTCTCATAGAACCCAAGACCACCAGCCCAGGGGTGGCCCCATCCACAATGGGCTGGGTCCTCCTATTTGCCACCAGCCTAATCTTATGGCAGCATTTTCTCAACTGAGCCTACCTCTTCTCCAATAACTCCAGCTTTTGTCAAGTTGTTATAAACTACCCAACACCCTAGTGTTGTACAGGATACACAAAAAAGAGATGAAAATATTATGAGTAAAATATTCATGTAAAAGAGTGTAGACAAGCAGGGCAGTGGTGGCACACACCTTTAATCCCAGCACTTGGAAGGTAGAGGCAGGTGGATTTCTGAGTTCAAGGCCAGCCTGGTCTACAGAGTGAGTTCCAGGATAGCCAGGGTTACACAGAGAAACCCTGTCTCGAAAGAAATAAAAAAGAGTGTAGACAATAAAAAATATCTTACTAGTATCATGGATAAACAAAGGATACTTGGGAAGGAGTCAAGCATTACTATCTCTTCAAACAAGCAAACTTATAGGAGAAAAAGAATAAATTTGTTTATACATTTTGTTAATGACATATTAATAGACATGGCCTTAATTCCATAACTAATGGATACAGACTAGAATACTGGGTCTTTGGGTATATGCCAAGAAGTGCTATCACTAGGCCATATCGTAGATCGTACTCTAGAGATAGTTCCTCAGCCATGTTCATTGATGCTCTATTCACAATCACTAGGAAATGAAAAAAAAAAAAGTGAAATACACTTCAGGTGATGAATGAGTAATTAAAATGTGGTATCTACAAACCATGAAATATTAAGCTCTAAAAAAATGAAATCATGAAATTTTCAGGTAAATAGATGAGCCTGAAACAATATTAATTTGAGTGAAGTTAATCTCAGAAAGACAAATGCTACATGTTGAGTCTCATCTGTGGATCTAAGTTCTGAGTCTTTAGATGTGAAAATATAATCTGGAGAAATAGAAGAAAGCAGGAAAATAAGAAGGGACCATTGTGCTGGGTAGCTGTAGAAAAAGTGTTAGTAGCCACAAGTGTTATAAAAGGGGATAAGAAAAACGCAGGGGAGCGCTGGGAAGGGGAGGTAATAACAATAAGAATGCTTTTGTAAGTCATACAGAAATATTTTATAAGTATACTTAAGATACATTGTTTTTAAGACACAGAGAGAGAGAGAGAGAGAGAAAGAGAGCGAGAGAGAGGAGTTCCCCACAAGTTCTATGAATCACTTCCAGGTATGAAACCTCTCTTGAAGTTTCTAGTTTGAAGCATACAAGAGTATCTCAAAACAATATGCGCTACTGCTAGCCCCTTGATTGACCTTCAGAACTCAAAACAAGACCCTTTTTCTGAAGACTCCAGACCCTTTAGACACACATATTAGGAGAATTGAACTGTGACTGTCCTGGGAGCTTCCTTCCTGAGGACTGGCTCGCATAATATCTAAAGGTGTTATACAAGGTGCCATAGGAGAGTAATATGTGCTCCTACCTGTCTGTAAAGCCTATGAACCATAACAATGACTGATAGAGTGAAAAAAAAACCTCAAATGGTGCAATGATGGCACCTTTATCATACAAACAGCTGCATAACTGGACTTAAGCCCTGATTAATTAATTCCCTTAATAGGGAGTAATTCAAGCATGATACTGTAAATTTAGTCAACTACGCATGAGTGGAGAGATTATTGACCCTAGAAGAGAACACACTACTGCCATTTCCTTAAACAGATGCAATTCCTGTGTTTTAAAATGTACCCATATACTCTGAGATAAGTATAACTCTCATTCCTAATCAGAGAAGTAGTTTTATGACATAGGACAAATGTGTCCAGATAAAATAATAGTAGTGGTCTTCAATGCTTTGGCTGCATCAATATATCAATCATAGAAACAAAAGTAAAAAATAAATTTTAGAGTTAAATTTAACCATAGAGCAGATGTATTTCAAAGGCATGTACAAAATAGTCCACCCAACGTGTGTGGGATACATATGTTTACAACAGCCCATGGAATTTTCTTCAGCTGGAATTGTCACTATGCAGGTCTTGTTTAGGAAAATAAATGAATGAAATACTTTTAATTCTTCATATTGTAATATAATAAAAATCATGCTAATTTTCACGCCTTGTTTCTTGGATATATTCAGAGAACAAAATAGTATATTTCATGTATCAAATTCTGATCCACACAATATACAGTATATAATACTACTATATTAAGCCAGAAACCTCCATATAAATTTTATTTATATGTATACCATAGAAAGTTAGTCGACATTAAGCAAGACTCATATTAATATGTCAACATATTAATTAAACACAATTCAATTTTATGTTCCTTTTACTAGTACCATTCATTCCTATACATTTTCTGTGGATTTTTGTCCTACAGTTCAGGAAAATTCAGAAAGCTAAAATGAGGAAAAAAAGACCTTGGCATAAATACATTGTCAACACAGATAATAGAGTAATAATGCTGATATAAGAATATTGCTGTTCAATTTTACTGAACTAGATTAAAGAGAACAAATTGTTTTGAACCAATAACCATATAACTTTAAGATTTGTAAATTTTCTCAGATTTCCCCAGAGGCATATATTCAGGATTGAATGGCTCTTCAAATTTGGCAATATCTCATAAACTATACACTCTATACTATAGCAACCCAGAGATTCTAAAACAATGCTGCTGCATAGATTTTGGCTAATTATTTTCATTGGCCAAGTCAGTGGTTTTCATCTTTGAACCTTTATCAGAGTTTACATGATGAGCTCAAATAGGCATCATCCAAACCTCTAGTCTTGTCAACAACTAATTTGTCAAATAGTGAGGAGTTATACCAAATGAGGGTAGTCAGTTTATACCCATTATTGAGAAGTTTGACTGAGGAGCAACCAGTTCTCCTAAACTCTGATTCCAAAAGATTAGATCAAAAGTCTACCTCTGATTTCTATGATAATATATATAAAAAAAACATATATATTATATGGATATATTTACCTGAGTTGTTTTTACCTCTTGCACATGAAACCAAATCTCTTATATTATTATCTATTCATACTTCATTTGACTTCTACATTCACTTCCTGTGGCTATTGTAATAAGATAGTATACATTTGATAACTATAAAACAATAGAAAAGAAGTTTTTTTACAATTTGCAATCATTCATGGTCATCTTCCTTTATAGGCAAGGAGAAAGTTTGGTCCTTACTTTGTACAGCTTCTTGTCTAGTGAGCAAACACCCGCAATTTTGCTTTCATTTTCTCATCATCCCCTCCCATGTGTGCCTCTCTGTATTATCTCCTGTTTTTCTTCCTCACATAAGATCACTTATAATGGTATGCAGCACTCACGTTGGTAATCCAAGATAACACCCTAATTTCAAGACCTTTAGCTTAATACTTTTAGCAAAGATGTTTGCCAAATAATAGGACATTTATAAGATCCAATAATTAAGATTTGAGATCACATAGTATACTTTATTCCACCTTCTTTATTTTCCATGATGCTTAGGATTTGGAAGAGATGAAATTTGTATCAAAGAAGAATATTGAGGAACCACCATTACAATAATACTGTAAGGATCAATTCATGGAAAAAGTATTGTAAAATGAAGTTCTTTGTGTTATCTCAAATAAGCAGACCCCTTAAATTTATGGCAAGAATTTTCCTTAAGAGGGTAGTGAAACTTATATATTATAGAGTGAAATATTTCAAAATTTTGGTTTCACAAAATTTATATAAAGAAATCTTCTGAGGTTGTTATTTTTTCCTCAGGATGCCCATATGTAGTTGTAATACAAGCCTAACCTTTATAGAGATTATTTCATAGTTTAAAATTTTTAATAATGGTATAGAAAATAAGCAAAAACAAACGATTATTTTAGAAAATAAAGAAAAACACAAATGCATACACAAAGAAGCAGAGGGGAGATACAAGTACTACAATCCAAAATGAAAGTGACATTATTGCTGAAGTTTCTGATAAAAGGGGGGTTTTAAAGAAAAACTATAATTCTGAGCAAACTGGGCATTTAGATGAAATGCATAAGTTTATATAATTGTAGAACCTAGTGAAACAATTTAATGAAGCATAAATTAATAAGATAATAAATGAAGATATTGTGTAAGTATTCAAAGAATCACACCCACAAATGAAAACCAGGAGTCACATCAAATTAATATTAAATTCTGGAAATACTTACGAATTAATACAAATTCTTCATAAATAATTTCAAAACCTGAGTGATGACTGTATATATCCCATTTCACTTATAAATCCAGTATCGGTCATATGCAACAGTCACCAAAAGACATCACCAAAAAAGAAAGCTATGTGCCAACAACCTCTATGAGCACAGATACAAAAATCTTAAACAGTACAGCAGCAAAAAGTCCAGAAAAAATGTTAATTATACACCAATACAAAATTGTATTTAAAAGGGTTGAAAATGTCTAATGTCAGAAAAGCAGCTAAAGTAGCATTACGAAGAAGAAAAGCATATGCAATTATCTGAATAGAAGCAGAAAAACATCTTTGATAAACCCAAATATGCATGTAAGAATGGATTTTAAAATGCTACATATCCATAAAATTGAATATCAGGTCATAAAACTGTGTACAAATGCTATAATGGAGATGAACCTTGAACCCATTATGCTAAGACCAAAAACCTTTTCCAAAAGACTACATGTTATATTATACAGAAATTTCTAGTGACATTTGACAGTTTGGAGAAGGGTGATTCTCTCAGATTATTCTAAGCTTATAAATATGGGAAAGTGAAAAAGAAAGGGCAGTACTAGTTAAAAATATAAGGGTTTGCTTTGTTTTATTTTTTGAGATAATAGAAATTTTCAAAATTCATTCCAATCATAAAGTCCTATTTGTGTATAAGGAAAATCATTGGACCAGACACTTTAAAGAGATTCTTAGATTTTAAAATTATTTCTCAATGAAAACTTTTTTCACAGAGAGATGATTTTTATTTTATTTGATTTTTTTAAAATTATTTTTGCTTGTTTTATTTTGGAGGAGGAGGTTTCAAGGACAGAGGGCAGATATGGAAGGATTGAGATATGATTGGGATTGGGGTGCATGATGTGAAATTCACAAAGAATCAAAAAATTAGAAAAAAAACTTCCTTAAACACACACACACACACACACACACCATGTCTGGTGGCACATCCATTTGGGCAGCAGAGGTAGATGGAACTTTGCGTATTGGATGTCAGCCTGGTTTACAAGGTGAAGTAGTCCAGGTTAGTAAGGTTATATGGAGAATACCTTTCTTAACACACACACACACACACACACACACACACACACACACACACACACCCGGGAGGCAGAGACATAAGAGACAGAGTTGAATCAGTCTACATAGAAATGGCACATACTACCTTATAATCTAGTTACTGTGACAGGAAGCCAAATACCCAGCAATATTAACAGAATTAGTAGGTGAATTGACATATTCACTTACTGTACTGGCTAGTTTTGTGTGTCAACTTGACAAAAGCTGAAGTTATCACAGAGAAAGGGGTTTCAGTTGAGAAGATGCGTCCATGAGATCCAGCGGTAAGACATTTTCTCAATTAGTGATCAAGGGGGGAGGGCCCCTTGTGAGTGGTACAATCTGTGGGCTGGTAGTCTTGGGTTCTATAAGAAAGCAGGCTGAGCAAGCCAGGAGAAGCAAGCAAGCCAGTAAGGAACATCCCTCCATGGCCTCTGCATCAGCTCCTGCTTACTGACCTGCTTGAGTTCCAGTCCTGACTTCCTTTCATGATGAACAGCTATGTGGAAAAGTAAGCCGAATAAACCTTTTCCTCCCCAACTTGCTTCTTGGTCATGATGTTTGTGCAGAAATAGAAACCCTGACTAAGATACTTATGTTCAAATGCATATGAACTTACTCCCTTAAAATACTTTGCTGCCCCTAAGACTGTCAGCAGAACTGAGAAGCGCCTGTGTCATGAACTCTAGGAAAAGAATTTGGAACACTACAGTTCTCTAGCATGGAGAACAGCCTTTGAGAGGATCTACATCTTTCACCAAAAAACTAAGTGTGCATAGGACTGTGGTTGGATGTTTGGTTATGAGCTCAGTATTCTGTATTTATGACAAGACAGACATCTTCCTGAGACAAAAGTACTCCAGGTAAGTGTTATCAGCTAGTCACAACGGCAAGAACACCCACCAGAGGACCTGTAGACCACATGAGTTTGAGTGAAATTGTCCACAACATATCTCACAGTTTGGTTTGAGTGATGTTTTTTAATCTTGGTGCTTATTAGAATCATAAGGGAATCCTGTAAAACCATGGATTCCCAAGATGGTGTGGGTAAAGTTTGAGCAGGGCTTGGGCAGCTCTGAGTCCTGCATTTGTCCTTCTTCAATCTCATTCTGGCGATTCTTCATGAAGCAGGGCTATAGGCCCAATGGCCCATATGATGCCTCATCATCCATATGGCCAGCTTCAGAACATGACCTGTGGAGTGGGTATGGAGTGCTGTTCAGACGTTAGTGTCCACTGACAAAGCAGATCAGCATTAAGGCTGCAGTCACACGACTTCTGTGGAATGAATGCCCAATATCCAACATCTTCAGATTACAGATAAGGAAACAAGACAGAGAGGGGAGAAGGCTTTCACTTTGTCATGTGATTAGCTTAGAGGAAGAAGCAAGATCTGTCATCAAGTCTCCTGATTTATGTCATTAGAAACTAGACTTAGCCTTTTACTTCTCTGTCACTAAATAACTGTACTTCCTGTTGCTATCAGTCACTGCTAAGTACCATCTTACTTTAAGTCTATATGGATTTGCCTAGTCTTTGTTTTTAATTAATCATTCCATGCGTTTACATCTCAAATGATATCCCTGTTCCCGGTTACTCCCTCCACCAAACCCCCATCCCATGATATCCTACTTCCCAGTTACCCCTCCACCAAACCCCCATCCCACATTTACCCTTCCCCCTCCCCTTTGCCTTTATGAGAGTGTTCCCCACCCACTCACATTCTCCTGCTGTACCTCTCCAGCATCCCCCTATGCTGGGGCATCAAACATCCCCGGGACCAAGGGCCTCCTTTCCCAATGCTGTCAGGCAAGGCCATCCTCTGCTACATATGTATCTGGTGCCATGGATTCCTCCAGGTACACTCCTTATGGTGGTCTTGACTCTAGAAGAACTGGGTGGTCATGTCAGCCTATGTTGTTCTTCCAATGGGATTGCAATCCCCCTCTGCACCTCCAGTCCTTCTGCCAGCTCACCCACCAAGTTCCCTGAGCTCAGTCTGATGGTTGGCTCCAGCATCCACATCTGCATTGGTCAGTTGCTGGCTGGACCTTCTCAGGAACCACCACACTAGGTTCTTGTCTGCAAAAACCTCTTGACCACAGCAAAGGTGTCTGCAGACATGATGGATACCCAGGTGAGGCTGTTCCCCGGTTGACTCTTCCTTCAGTCTCTGTTCCATTTTTTGTCCTCCTATTCCTTTGGACAGGAACATTTCTGAGTTAAAAATTTTAAGATGGGCAGGCCATGGCAGTGCACACCTTTAATCCCAGCACTTGGGAGGCAGAGACAGGCAGATTTCTGAGTTCGAGGCCAGCCTGGTCTACAGAGTGAGTTCCAGGAAGCCAGGGCTACTCAGAGAAACCCTGTCTCGAAAAACCAAAACCAAAACAAAACAAAACAAAAAAACAAAAACAAAAACAAACAACAACAAAAAAATCAATCAAACAAACAAAAACAACAAACTTTAAGATGGGTGGGTAGCCCTATCCCTCGACCAGGGGCCATGCCTATCTATTGGAGGTGGTCTCTACAGATTCTATTTTCCCCTTCTCTGTGCATTTCAGTTAAAGTCATCCCTGTTGTATACCAGGAGTCTCAAGTTTCCTTGGTGTCTGGGACCCTCCAGTATCTATCCTCAGTTCCTCATCCCCTCTTGTACATATTTTTGTTTGATTTCCTGACTCTCTGTACCTCTTTTATAGCTCCTCTATTTCCTGATACTGCCAACCTAATTTCCTCCACCTCCTTTCTCCCTCCCCAGTCCTCCTCTCCTTCCACCTCCCATAATCACCCTGTTCCCGCCATCAATGCAGGACTGAAGTATTCACCCCCTGATCTTCCTTCCTACATTCCTACATTCCATATGTCTGTAAGTTGTATCATGGGCATTGTGAGCTTTTGGGCTAATGTCTACTTATTAGTGAGTACATACTGTGTTTGTTCTTTTGCGATTGGGTTACCTCACTCAGGAGGATATTTTCAAGTTCCATCCATTTGCCTAAGAATTTCATGAAGTCATTGTTTTTAATAGTTGAGTAGTATTCCATTGTGTAAATGTACCACATTTTCTGTATCCATTCCTCTGTTGAGGGACATCTGGGTTGTTGCCAGCTTCTGGCTATTATAAATAAGGCTGCTATGAACATAGTGGAGCATGTGTCTTTATTACATGTTGGAGCATCTTCTGGGTATATGCCCAGGAGTGGAATAGCTGGATCCTCAGGTAGTATTGTGTTCATTTTTTCTGAGGGTCCGCCAAACTGATTTCCAGAGTGGTTGTACCAGCTTGCAATCCCACCAGCAATGGAGGAGTCTTCCTCTTTCTCCAAATCCTCACCAACATCTGCTGTCATCTGAGTTTTTATCTTAATCATTCTGACTGTTATGAGGTGGAATCTCAGGGTCATTTTTATTTGCATTTCCTGATGACTAAGGATGTTGAACACGTCTTGAAGTGCTTCTTCCCATCTTTTTACTTTGAAATAATGTCTGTCTTTGACTCTGAGGTGTGTTTCCTGTATGCAGCCAAATGCTGGGTCCTGTTTACTAATCCAGTCTGTTATCCTATGTCTTTTTATTGGAGAATTGAGTCCATTGATGCTCATAGATATTATGGACCAATGATTGTTGGTTCATTGTTAGAAGTGGAATTATGTTTGTGTGTTTCTCTTAAAAATATGGAACCCTTCACAAATTTGTGTATCATCTTTGTGCTGGGGCCAGGTAAATCTTCTCTATATCATTCCAATTTTAGTATATGTGCTACAGAAGTGAGCACCTCAATGAAAATTTTAAGTAAATCATATATATGGTCAGATCCTTAACAAGAAATGGTAATTACTAACCTTTTACTGAAATGAAGGACATTGGATAGCTAGGGTTTTATTCCTTAATCAGAAAGATATACTAACTCAGGATTTTATGTGTTTTAAAACTCCTAAGAATTCTAAGGTAGGATAAATGAAACTCTAGAAAAATGTGAAATTTTGAAAACGATAAACACAAATGTTTCCCATTGAAATTTGATATTTTCAGTAGGCCAAAGTGGGAAATGTTTTTGGTATGTATCATACTTAAAATGAGAAATATTGCCCATAGGCTCATATATTTGAACAGTTTTATCCTTGCAGTATCTGTGGCTCTTAAAGGAGAAACAGACACCAAAGAGTTTGAATGATTTTAGAACATTTAACTAAAAACATACTAGCAAGTATACATTAACATAGTAATAAAAGGCCAGGGAGAGTCAGGGAATGCAGCCTTGTCTTTTCTTCTGAGGACTTCATCATCATTTATGTTCCTAGTTAAATAAACATAAGAAATGTTTCTGATCAGTGACCTGTTAATATCATTAAAGTCTATATGTTCCTTTTCTTATGCATACTGAAACCCAATTAATCTTGCATTAATAAACAACAAAATGTATGATTGTTATGTGACCATATTTTTTAGTATTAGAATAATTTCTTTTGAGATAGTAAGTCAATCTGTCTTGATAAGCACTTCCTTTATGGTTAGTTCTATGTTAGTCATTGTAGAACATACTAGAATAATATAAAATATTATCTTTGTCCCAAATGGAGATCAAAAGTGGTCAAAAGAACAGACTATAAACTAAAGTAACTAAATTTTTAAATTAAGTATGATAATATTTTAATATGCTAGATTCTATGGACTTTACGGAGTTTTAAAAAAGAATAGGTTATATCTATGGAGGATTTCATAGGAAATCATATACTGTGTCATATTCTTGTTAGATGATTTTATTTTATAATAAATAAAGTATTTTATCCAACTTAATCCCCTTCAGAACTGTGTGAAGTACATGACATTACTTCAAAACTGCAAAAAAATTCAGATATTAAAGTTTCAATAAATTGTCCCAAATCATACCCAGATTTCTGATTAAAATTATTGGCCTCCAAATAAGAGAGGTATGAGTTTGATTTGAGACAGAAAAATATAGTAAGTGCAAAGACCTGAGGTAAAATAAACTTCTTACAAAAGCCAATTGAAGCCAATGTAATGATGATAAACAAAGAATTAGAATAGCAGAAAATAAAGTTGTACAGGAGACATATTTTAGATCATATCATCATTGTTGAAATGAGATTGTGATTTTATTTGTCTACTATTTAATAAGCTATACTCTATTACTATATAGAAAATAAATTATATCACTGGCAAAGATATAATAGATTTTAAATGGGATGACATATGAATAATAGTAAACTGGAAATCATACTAATTGAAAACATATATAAGATTGGGGATCTATTTTAAAGTCAAAGCTAGCAAGATTTGAAGATAAGTTGGATGTGAAGCAAGAATATAAGAATAAAGTATGTCTTAGATTGAGACTAGACGTTAATTGGTTGCTACTTATGTTATTCAATGATAGAATTAAAACCTTAGGAAGAATAGGAGAAATTGATTGAATAAAGAGTTATAGTTAAGCCTCATTTAATTTGAAATTATTTTAAACATAAAATCAGCACTAAAATGAATTCAGAAGGTATCAGCATTTACGGTGACACTTAGAGCAACAAGAATGGTGTAGATTAACAAGGAACACAGGGATTTATTTACCTAAATAGATTACATTTATACCTATGTTAATTTTGAGTCTAAAATTAATGTTTATACATTAATTTATACTTTATAATTAATTTATACATTAATTTATAATTTATTAAATGTTTATACATTGAAACATTCAGCCAATAAAGAATAAAGCTCATTTTGGTCTTCAATAAATAAATAGTTTCTAGAGATTCTCTGGCCCTCCTACAAAAATACTTTTAAAAACAGGTTATTTATTTCCCCTCTTAATGACACCATCTGTCCAACTTCTAAGTGTTTCTGTACCTTTTGATATAATGTGGCATATAGTTACAGAAAATTAATAGCTGCATTCCCAGCTGTATTCATTGATTTGCTTTTAAGTATCAGTAAGGCTGTTGATCCTTGACACTGAGAAAATTAAGGTGATTGGTGATAAACTCCAGGACATGCGTTGCCCTTTGTCACCTAGAGCCTTACTTTGCTTAAATGAAAAAAAAAGCTTGAGCTTCAGGGCACATTTATTAACTCCATCATTACTAACCAAATCTTCTAAGAGTTCTCTGTCAGGAAAAGCAGTCACATCACCCCTCCAAAGCAGTCATCCTTAGACTATAGAAATTGTTATTAAACATTCTACTCCTTATAGCTTCTTAGACTTCTAAATATCAATAAATATCAATGTCCCCTAGAGCTTGGTCTTCAGATTATATTTATTACATGCACTAAGACATTATATATTGTTAACCACCACAACCTTAGATATTTACACACTGATGACTCATTAATGTATCATCACTAGTTTAAATATATTTCTTAGGCTCTGGAGATATATATATATATATATATATATATATATATATATATATATATATA
>JADRCH010007664.1:5781579-5889207 GCA_019843965.1 Rhynchomys soricoides | reverse complement strand
ATATATATATATATATATATATATATATATATATATATATATATATATATATTTGAATATATAACTGAAAACTTAATACACTTAAGTATTTTAACAGACATGAAACTTGAAACTTTAATATTTGCAAAATCAAATTGATTACTTCCTCCAAATATGTTTCTCACAGAGCTTTTGCCAACTAAACAAATATAATGGGCATTCGTTCTTCCAGTTGTTCATGTGAAAGAATAAGTTGGCTGGCCCACTGATGATTCTTCCTTCTCTTTAATTGGTACTCCATATCTAACAAACTATAAAAATCTATGACAGCTGGCCACAAATCTATTCAGAATCCAACAATTTCTCACTAGTCAATTATCCCAATCCCTTTCAAGTGAGTCAGAGGAAAAATGTACCAATCGAAGAATATTTTTAAGAATTACCCGATAATTTTCTTCAGAATCCATGTGAACCAGAAGAGTGGATTTAAATATTTAAAGTATTGAAATAGTAAGAGATATATGATAACTTAGAATTTTATAGGCAGCAACACAATTCTTCAAACGTGAAAGAAAAATAAAGGCAAACAAAAGTTAAGGGAGTTTATCAACAGTATGGCTACTTATCAATAAATTATAATAGTTATTCAGGAAGAAGAAAAACTGACATAGATATTAAACTATCAAATGACAATTCTTAAACACACCAATTATAAGATAGAGACTGGATGAATAAACAAATGAACAAAAACAACCTAAATATATCTTACCTATAGAAATTCTTGTAAATTGTAAAAGTAAAAAAATGAGGTTTGGAGGTGTAGCTTCAGGGTAGAATGCTCACCTATCATGTATGAAACTCAGGGTTCAATTCCTAGCATCATACAAATTTATATAAGACTTGAAAAGATGAAAAAAGATATACTATGCTAACACTAATCAAAGATAAAATAAGAGATAAGTGGTCAGTGTACAATCCACTCTTAGCTAAGATATCACTGAAGGCAAAGGACACAGTCAATAAGACAAATTGGCAAGCTATAGATTCGGAAAATAGTCTTCACTAACCCCACATCTGATACAGGGCTAATATCCAAAATATATAATGAACTCAAGAAGCTAACTACCAAAAAAAACCAACAACCCAATCAAAAAAATGGGGTAAAGAACTAAACTGAGAATTCACAGTATAGAATCTTGAATGGCTGAGAAGCACCTAAAGAAATGTTCAAAGTTCTTAGTAATCAGGGAAATGCAAATCAAATGATACTGAGATTCCACCTTACACCAATCAGAATGGCTAAGACCAAAAACTCATGTGACAGCAGATGCTGGCAAGGATGTGGAGAAAGAGGAACACTCCTCCATTGCTAGTGGGGTTGCAAACTGGTACAACCCTTCTGGAAATCAGTTTGGAGTTTCTTCAGAAAATTGAACATAGTACTAACTGAAGACCCAGCAATACCACTCTTGGGACTATACCCAAAAGTTGTCCCACCATACCACAGGGACAAGTGTTCCATTATGCTCATAGAGGCCATATTTGTGATAGCCAGAAGCTGGAAAGAACCCAGATGTCCCCTGATGGAAGAATGGATATAGAAAATGTAGTTCATTTACACAATGGAATACTACTCAGCTATTAAGGAAGAAGACATCCTAAGTGTTGCAGGTAAATGTATGTATCTAGAAAATATCATCCTGAGTAAGATATCTCAGACCCAAAAGGACATGCATAGTATGTACTCACTAATAAGTGGATATTAACCAAAAAACATGTACAGAATACCCAAGATACAGTCCACAGAACTCAAAAAGGTCAACAAGCTGAAGGGCCCAAGTGAAGAAGCCTCAGTCCTTCTTGGGAGGGAGAAGAAAGCTACCACAATGGGGTAAAGAGGGAGGGACCTGGGAGAGAAAGGAGATGGGAGGAGAGGGGAAACATGATCTGATATTGGGTGGGGGGAAAAGGACTGAAGCCCTGAGGACCAGCAGAAAGAATGGAAACAGGACCTCAGGAGGTAGAAGGTTGGGGGGTTTATTCTCTAGAATGTACCAGAGACCTGAGAGGTGAAAGACTATCAGGAATAAAAGGTATGGACCATAGATGAAATCCCTACAGTGGAGAGAGGGAACTTGTAGAGTCCACCTCCAGTAGAAAGTTAGGGCATCAAGTGGAGGGTTGGGGTTGCCATCCCACAGTCAAAACTCTGACCCATAATTGTCCTGTGTGAAAGAACTGCAGAGATGGAAATAGAGAGGTGCTTGAGGAAAAGAAGGTCCAGCAACTGGCTCAAAGAAGGATCCAGCTCAAGGGGAGGACCCTAGGCTTGACACTATTACTGAGGCTATGAAACACTCACAGAAAAGGACCTATTATGACTGCACTGAGGAAGACCCAACAAGCAGCTGAACAAGTCACATGTAGACCCACATGTTTGCACCCAACCAATGGACAGTGACCCTTATGGTTGAATTAGGGAAAGGCTGGAAGAAGTTGAGGAGGAGTGCGACCCTACAGGAGGACCAGCAGTCTTAATTAATCTGGATCCCCGAGATCTCTCAGAAACTAGATCACTAACTAGGCAGGATTCACCAGCTAATATGAGGCCCCCAGCTAGTATACAGCAGAGGCTTGCTGGGTCTGGGTTCAGTTAAAGAAGATGTACCTAACCCTCAGGGGACTAGAGGCCCCAGGGAGTTTAGAGTTCTGGTGAGGTGCAAGTGGGGGTAGGGGTGGAGACATCCTCGTGGAGACAGAGGTCAGGAGGAGGTGTAGGATATGGAACAGTTGCAGGGTATACTGGGAGAGGAATAAAATCAGGAGTGTAGAAAAGAAAAATACATACATACATACATACATACATACATACATACATGCAGAGAGAAAGAAACAAACAAACAAAGAAAGAAACAAAAAAAGAAACAAAGAAAGAAAAGAAGCAAATGAAGAGGGAGCCAAAAGGAGACACTCAGGAAATTCAAAGAATCATTAGGTCTTTCTTCAAAAGCCTATATTCCACAAAATTGGAAAATCTTAACAAAATGCATTATTTTCTAGACAGTTACCACTTACCAAAGTTATATCAAAATCAAGCAAACTATTTAAACATTCCTATACTCCCTAATGAAATAGAATTGTCATTAAAAATTCCCAACCTAAAAATTCCCAGGGTCCGGCGATTTTAGTGCAGAATTCTACCAGAGTTTCGAAGAAGAGGTAATATCAATAGTCCTAAAACTATTTCACATAATAGAAACAGGAATATTGCCAAACTCATGAGGCCACATTCACCCTGATATGTAAACTGCACAAAGACTCAACAAAAAATTCTTTGGTAAACAAAGACCAATTTCCTGCATGAATATTGATGTAAAAATACTCAACAAAATACTCACAAACCAAATCCAAATACACATCAAAAACCTCACCAATTATGATCAAATAGGCTTTATCCCAGGGACGGTTTAATATATAAAAAATGCATTAATGAAATCTACCACATAAACAAAATGAAAGAAAAAGTCTACATGATCATCTCACTAGAAGCTAAAAACACCTCTGACAAATAGCCATGTCCCTCCTCATTTAATAGCTTTAGAGATCAGGGATACAAGGTGTATACCTAACCATAATAAAAGCAATATACAGCAAGCCAATGGCCAACATTAAATTAAATAGAGCAACACTTTAAGCAATTCCACTAAAATTAGGGACAAGACAAGGCTGTCTAATATCCTATTTGACATAGAACCTGAAGTTCTAACTAGAGCAATAAGACAAGAAAAGAAGATCAAGGGGATACAATTTGGAAAGCAAGAATTCAAAGTATCACTATTCACACATTATAAGATATTATATATAAGTAACCCCTAAAATTCTACCAGAGAACTCCAACAGCTCATAAACACCATCAGCAAAGTGCATGGATAGAAAATCAACTCAAAAGAATATGTGGTCCTCCTTTATACAAATGGTATATGGGCTGAGAAAGAAATTAGGGAAACAACACTTTTACACTAGCCACAAATAACATAAACTATCTTGGTGTAACTCTAATTAAGCAAGTGAAAGACCTGTATGACAAAAACTTCAAGTCCCTGAAGAAAGAAACTGAAGAATATATAAGAAGATGGAAAGATCTCCCATGATCATGGATCAATAGGATTAACAGAGAAAATGGCCATCCTACAAAAAGCAATCTACAGGTTCAATACAACTCCCACCAAAAGTCCAACACAGACCTTGAAAGAGAAATTCTAAATTTTATGTGAGAAAACAAAAACAAAATCAGGATAGCAAAATCAATCCTGGACAATAGAAGAACTTCTAGAGACATCACCATCCCTGATTCCAAGCTGTACTACAAAGCAATAGTAATAAAATCTGTATGGTATTGGCATAAAGACAGACAGGTAGGTCAATAGGGTACAGTAAAAGACCTAGAAATAAACACACATACCTACAGACAGTTGATTTTTGACAAATAAGCCAAAACCATATCTATCACCTTGCACAAAACTCAAGTCCAGGTGGATCAGTGCTGTCAACATAAAACCAGACACACTAAATCTAATAGAAGAGATAGAGGGGGTATTGCCTTGAACTCATTGGCACAGGACACAAATCCCCAAACAGAACATTAATGGCTCAGGCTCAACAATTGGTAAATGGGTCCTCATGAAACTGAAAAGCTTTTACAAGGCTAAGGACACCCTCAATAAGACAAAACAGCAGCCTACAGAATTGGAAAAAGTCTACACCAACCCTACATCTGACAGAGGACTAATATTCAAAATATATAATGAACTCAATAAAGTAGACATTAACAAACTAAATAATCCAATTAAAAATGGTGTACAGAGCTAAAACAGAATTCTCAAAAGAGAAATCTCTAATGTCCATGAAGCATTTAAAGAAATGTTCCATGTCCTTAGTCATCAGGGAAATGTGAATCAAAACAAATCTGAGTTTTTACACCTGTCAGAATGGCTAAGATCAAAAATTCAAGTGACAACACATTCTGGTGAGGATGTGGAGCAAACGGAAGGCTCCTCCATTGCTCATGGGATTGCAAACATGTACAACTATTTTGACAATCAATTTTGTGGTTTCTCAGGAAACTGGAAATAGTTTTACCTCAAGACCCAGCTATATCACTCCTGGACATATACCCAAAATACAGCCCCTATTCCACAGAGACACTTGCTCAACTATGTTCATAGCAGTTTTATTTGTAATAGGGAGAAACTGGAAACAACCTAGATGTCCCTCACTTGAAGAATGGATAACAAAAATGTGGTACATCTACACAATGGAACACTATTCTGCTATTAAAAACAAAGACAACATGAAATTTGCAGACAAATGGATGCAACTTGAAAATATCATCCTGTGTCAAGTAAAGCAGACCCAGAAAGACACGTATGCTCTGTACTTAATTATAATTAGATATTAGCCATATAGTGCTGGATACACATGCTACAATTTACAGACCCAAAGAAACTGAGTAATGAGGTCCCAATGGAGGATATGTATATTTCACTCAGAATGAGAAACAAAATGGTCATCAAAGGTAGATGGAAGGAGGGAACTGAGTGAGAGAGGCGTGAAGAGGGATATGTGAGTGGGAATCGGGTATGGGAGAAGGGAGGCAGAGGAGGGCTGGGAACGAGCATGGAAATCAGTGTGGGACATCTCTGAAACTAGCTGGAGACCAGGGAGAGGGGAAGATATAGGAGTCTATGGGGTTGACTCTAGCTGAGATTCCTACCAGTAAAGGATATAGACACTGAAGTTGGTACCTCCTCTTGCCAGGCAGAACTTCCAGTGAAAGGAAGAGGACATCAACCAAGCCACAAAACCTTCAACCCAAACTATGGTCTGCCTAGAAGTTGTGCAGAGATAAAAATGGAACAGAGACTGGGGGAATGGTCAAATAGTGACTATTCCAACCTGAGACCCATCCCATGGGAGAAAGCCAACCTGGGACATTACAAGCAATATTCTGCTATGCTTGCAGACAAGAATTGTCTATCATAACTGTCTCCTGAGAGGCTTCGTCGAGTTGCACATGGAAACAAATGCAGAGACCCATAGACAAACATCAGGTGGAGCTCAGGGAGTCTAATGGAATAGTGGGGGATAGAACTGAGTGAGCCAGAGAAGTCAAGGACACGACAAGAAGACCTACATAATCAACTAGCCAGAGCACATGAGGGCTCACTGAAACTGAACTACCAACCAAGGAACATGCAGAGACTGGAACTAGGCTATTTATAGCAGATGTGTAGCTTAGTCTTTGGACTGGAGCTGTCTCTGACTCTTTTGCCTGTCATTGGATCCCCTTCCTCTACTTGGACTATCTAGTTGGACCTCAGAGGGAGAGGATGTGCTTAGCACTGCTGGGATTTAATGTCTCTGAGGAGAAAGGGAGGGGTAATGGGGGAAGCAATTTGTAAGGGCAGTACAGGAAGGAGAGGAGGAGGGGGCAGGCTGCTATCCGGATGTTATGTGAATAAAAAAATAAACTATGAATTAAAAAATTTAAAAATATAAAACACAAAAATAACCTACCATACTAATTTCATATACATGTAACCCCATAGAAATGGAAAAATTCATAGACAAAGACTTAATTTACATGGAAACTTGTTGGTAGAGAGGGAGAAAAGTCTCTTAACCTCCACTCATTTTTTAAAAAGATATTAAGAAAAATTAATGAAATCTTGCGTAAATAATCTCATTTTATACACCCAAGATTTCATTAATTTAACTGTTATACTGGTTCTTGAAATAAATGATGTAAAGTTTGATGGCAGCTGGTAGAGGTAGAGGAGCAAGAAGGAGATTTGGAAGAAGGTAGTGGTAAATGAATATGATCCAAAATACTGTATGGAATTTTCAAAGAATAAATCAGTATTATTAAAACTTTAAGAAAAAATATATTTACATTTAATAAAATTACTTTTTAAAATACAAATACAACATAAAACTATAAATTTAATTGACAATGTTAAGACAGAATTTGGGGCTGGTTATACGGCTCAGCAGTTTTGAGCAATGATCACTCTTCCAGAAGGCCTGGGTTTGATTTAAAGTACTTAATCATGGTGGTTCACAACTGTGCAAAGCTGTCATTCCAGGGACTCTGACACCCTCTTCTTGCCTCCATGGACACCTAGCAGACATTTAGTATACAGGCATACATGCAGACAGCAGACATGTACACATAAAATATTTATTAAACATACACACACACTTTTTCTAGTAATGTATTCTTTTCTAAGATCTACGACCTCATTAGTGCCAGGAAGTTGGCTAGGACTGAAGAATCAGGCTTGATTGATATCCTGTTGAGTAGCTTTAATTTCAAAATTAGACAGCTGTTAGCTACCACTAATATATATGAATATTGTTTACTGCACTTTTATGAATATCTTGCTATGATGGTCATTGTGATTTGTATGTGTTGTAGCTGGGCAGAACTATTAATTGCTTCTCTCCCTTGGTAACCTTCATAGTATTTTTCTGGTACCATGGATGCTAGATCACAGGAAGAAAGCTTCTTGGTTAGATCTAGTTCTAGTAATCTAAATCTTTTGTTTGAATTGTGTGGCTCTTTCAACAATAAGGGCTTACATCTAACCTTTGAGAGGTAACTAAAGACAAGACAGTCTATATCATCTTGAGAGTCACTTGGACTACCTTGACCAATCATTCTAAAGAAGATTTATAGTGCCTGGTACTAGGGGTTTTTTAGTCTGCTTCTTATGGGGATTATTGTCAGCACAAGTGTCATAATGTGTGTGTGTGTGTGTGTGCGTGTGTGTGTGTGTGTGTGTGTGTGTACGGGTGTGTCTGTATCTGAGTATAATTATATGTACTGTATATGATTTTAGGTAATATAAAATGAGATTCCTTGATACTTTATCAAGCAACCTTGCTGTTATTTGTTCCTCCTAACTACATTCTAAATCTTATACCCACAAGATAAATGTTGCAACCACCCCTCATCAGAGAAGGTTTACAGAAAATGGAGACCACCACAGAAAACCACAACTGGACACAATGAAGAGATAAAGAGAACATTGGGATCCCAACTCCAATACGTACATCTATATTACAGCTCCCATATCTTTGGCTCAGGGACTATCTTAGAATAGGGGGTTAAAAGATTATAAGAGTCAGAATACCAGGAAGTCTATTGTGAAAAATCTCTCATAGAAATAGCTGCCTAGCCGGGCAGTAGTGGTGCATGCCTTTAATCCCAGCACTTGGGAGGCAGAGACAGGTGGATTTCTGAGTTCGAGGCCAGCCTGGTCTACAGAGTGAGTTCCAGGACAGCCAGGGCTACACAGAGAAACTCTGTCTCGAAAAAGAAAAAAAAAAAAAAAGAAATAGCTGCCTAAAGAAAATCTGAACAATGGTAATATCAATAGACATGATACATGGAAGAGGAAAAGTCCCATGAAGTCATACACTTGAACGAGAAAATATAGGCAACTGATTACTACTGAGAGAGGGAGAAAGCCTATCTCAAGGATGAGTCCCCTAACTGACTGTCCAGTATAAAATGGTCAGTATTGAAAGAATATCCATACAAACAACAAAAACAAACTTAGATGGTTTACATATTAATATATATTATATATAATACATATATTTGCACATATGTGTGTTTGTGTGTAAAATAATAATCAAATAAAAAAAACCTATCAATTTGAAAGTAGAGAAAACATGAAAAGAGTTTGAGAGATGTGACCTGGGAGGAGCTAGAGGTAAGAAAATGGAGAAAAGTGATGTAGTTTTATTTAACTTAAATATTTAAAAATAAATTAAGTACAAGAAAAATAATTTTCAATAAAAATATGAATGTAATAAGCTTATATTAGAAACTTATGTCCATAAATTATGTGAAATAGATACTAGTCAGACTATGAGCACTGCTTTCATATCTTTGTTTTGAATTGTTTTAACAATTTTTATTATTTAATTTTATGTTTTTACTTATTAACTTTATGTCCCTCTCATTGTCCGTGATGGTTTATATATGTTCAGCCCAGGGAGCGGCATAATTAGAAGGTATGGCCCTGTTGGAGTAGGTGTGTCATGGTGGGTATGGGTTATAAGACTCTCATCCTAGCTGCCTGGAAGCCAGGATTCTGCTAGCAGCCTTCAGATGAAGATGTAGAACTCTCAGCTCTGCCTATACCATGTCTGCCTAGATGCTGCCACTCTCTCCCCTTAATGATAATGGACCGATCCTCTGAACCTGTAAGCCAGCCCTAATTAAATGTTGCCCTTATTAGAGTTTCCTTAGTCATGGTGTCTGTTTACAGCAGTAAAACCCTAAGACACTGTCTCCCCTTCCTGTACCCCCTCCCACAATACCTCCCTCATTTCTCCTCCCCTTCTCCTCCAAGCAGGTGGGGGCCCCCTCCATATCCCCCAACCCTGGCACATCAAGTCTCTGCGAGGCTAGGTGCTTCCTCTCCTACTGAGGCCAGATGAGGCAGCCCAAATAAAAGAACATACCCCACATACAGGAGCAATGGCTTTTGGGATAGTACCTGATCCAGTTGTTCAAGACCCAAATGAAGACCAAGCTGCACATCTGCTACATATGTGGGGGGAAGCCTGGGTCCAGCCAATGAATGCTCTTTAGTTGGTGATTCAGTCTCTGAAAGCCCCAAGGGTCCTCATTAATTGATTCTGTTGGTCTTCTGGTGGCATTCTTATCATTTTAGGTTGTTTTGAAAATGTACAATAGACTGAGTAGACTGATAACTTCAAAAATGTATTTCTTGTAGTTCTAGAGTATGGATAAGCAATTAAGACGCTGAGATATTGGGACATGAAATAACCTGTTTCTTGTTTTTCAGAGTCATTCACACCTTTCTTTGTATGAAGGAAAGAACTCTGGGAGTCAGACTTTATAAAGGCTACCTATTATATTTATGAGGAGTCAACCTTTGTGCATTAAATATGTTTCAAAATACAGCCCTACCCTTATGACACTTTAGTGAAGATTAGGATTTAAGCATATATGTTTCAAAAATAGAAAGACCTCAATATATAACAATAGTCAAATATAAATGTATTAAAGCACTATATAAAATGAAATTGCATTATTTGGTGTCAGGCAAAAGAGTTTTTTTTTTCTTTTGGGGGAAAGGGGTGCCTCAGTGGGCTCATGCTGAGGCATCCCTTCCCCCTGAGGGACCAGCCACACGATGGTATAGTATAGAATAGAGTTTATTCAGGGCATGGGGAGGAAAGTTAAGAGGGTAGTAGAAGCAGAGAAAGGCAGAGAGAGGGAGAGAAGGAGAGAAGTGGAGTCCGGCCATGACCACATGGAGGGGGGGGGAAGGAAATGGGGAGAGAGGGGAACAAGGGAACAAGAGAGCAAGAGAGGAAGCAAGAGAGAGCCAGGCAAAAGAGTTTAATACAGTGTTTTCAGGTAAACTCTCTCTTCAATCTTAGATGGTGGGAACTTCCTACATAGCACAAAGTGGCCTTGAACTGTAGACATTCCTCTCCTATTGCCTCCCAAGTACTGTGATTACAAGTGATTACCACACCCATCTATCTATTAGACAAGCGTGATTCAGTTTGTTTATTTAGAACCTCTATATCCTTGGTAAATCCTTACCTATTAGAGTTCCTTTTTAAATTTGTTCATCTTTTTGTTCTTGTATTTTAATTTAACACTTATCTCAGAAATTTATTACAGGTTAGTTTTTGATGTGTATTGTTATCATTTATTTTTTTAAATATTTGTACATGAATTCAACTGGTCTGATACCAATTTTGTTACTGAAGCTTTCCTTCATTGTTATCTAAGCATTTACTTTCATCTATATGAGTCACTTACTTTTAGACATCTCTGACTTTCACTTTACAATTCACTTCAAATATAACCTCCATATAAAGGTTTTCCTTGACAGATAACATATTCCCCTCAAAACATTTAGCCATTTACCAGCTCTAATTTTATTCATGGCACTTTGGAACATTTGTAATTATATATTGATTTATTTAATTGATTTTGTCATCACTCCCAGTAGAATCCGAGTTCCAAGTAACTAACTGCATTAGTTAACATATCACTGTTGTTTCAAATAAACCTCCTTAGATTTTTAAGTAATGATTTTACTCCATTAAAAGCAACATAACATAATATGTCTTTGTTATTTTATGTTATTTGATACTTTTAATTTTGACATTTTGTCTTGCTATATAATTATTTTTTCTTATAAGTTGGGAGATGCTTATTCTCTGTGCCCTCTTCCAAGAATTTCTCAACCAGTCCCAGCTTATAATATTCTCTATACATTAATATTACAAGTTGTTTCCAGAACTTCAGACCCTTCTTAGAATTGCTTTTCATTGTCTTCCATACCGTTTATTTCAAACATACTCCTCTTCAAAGCACATCTTGAATAAAACCACTTCCTGCCACAACTACCAATATTACTACCCTAACATAAAAATTATTACCATTGGTGGATTATGACCACAACCTCCTAACAAGTCTCGCAAACTCATGCTTCACAGGTGCTGTCACTTGAATATGATTCATCTCCTCAGTTTCCATGTATTTAGTCACAAGTTGAATGATTTAAAAAAAAAATTTAAGACCTTAAAGAGACAGAACCCATTCTCCACAAAAGTGAATAATACTGGTCTTTAAAATGAGTTAATTTTACGTTAATAGGCATTATTATCAAAAGAACAAGACTAGCCTCTCCCTGTGGTGACGGTGGATTCCTGCCTTGCCATTTTTCTCTGCTATTGCCATAATGAAAATTGCAAAAAAGTGCTACAGCTAGAAGGAAGGCTCATCAAAGCCCTTGTTGTGCTGTTTGGACTTTCAGTCACCAAAACTATGAACAAAGTAAATCTTTTTTTCTGGGCAAAGTGGTTGGTGATATGATTAAGTAGAAGTGCCCATATTTCCCACAAGAGAAACAGAGCAAAAATAAATACCTTCATTTCTATGAGAGTGCCATTAGAACATAGCAAGTATAAGAAAACAATTCTAAAATATAGAAACAGAGGACACTGGCATTAGAAATGGAATAAAACAGATGGGAAACTGTCTTCATCTTCATCCAGGAGTTCTCTTTACTACATGGAAAATGGTGAATGGGAGAATGTCAGTGGCATCATCATTGTAGATGGTGACAACTTTCCTGAGAAGATAAGCAGTTGTTGCAATGGGACTAATACTTATCACTGGCTTAGATCCAATTAAAGAACCAACCTGAAGGCAGCTCTGTAGCCCAATGCAAAAAAGCAAACTATGGTGCTGAACAAATGGCTCAGCATCTAAAAGCATTTGGATTGTCTTCCAGAGGACCTGAGTTCAATTCCTAGCATCCAACGCTTGCTTACAACAATTGGTTAACTTTAGTTCCAGGGGATCTGATTCCCTCTTCATGCTTCCATGAGTATCAGATTCACACATGGTTCACAGACATACATGCAGGAAAATCATTCTTATACATAAAATTATTTTAAATTAAAAGTAAAAGAGGAAAGAAAATTAAATGTTTTCTCCCCTGTACTCAAACTCTTCAGCATGGAGTATATATTGGGTGCAAATATACATTTTTGCCAGCAGCTGACCCTGCACTGTTATTGGACATGAAATTAGAGGGTCAGCCAGAGCCAACACTGTAAACTGAACAAGCTGCAAAGTTGGTGGAGCTTCTGCCCTAGTCATAATAAGTTGTGAAGTTGGCCTGTGTTGCCATCGTACCTGAGAATGTATACCACTGCAACAGTTTATTACTGAACTGTTGCTGTGGCTAATGATTTATAGCCACTAAAGTAACTATCAGGCACAAGAGTATATTGCTGCTGAAAAAATATTTACTGTTCAACACACATCTACAATGGTACCATTCACCTTGTGTTAGAGACAATCTAATGGGCACTACATCTCCTATTGTGTGCATCATATTTGTACAAGCCACTGGTTTACACTCTCCTTACTGTAGCCTTGTAAACAAAGGAGCTCTTTAACCCTACTGACAAATGCACCATGACCCGAAGCATTGATTACAAACAGAAATAGAAATAAACTATTACTGAAACTACAGGAAAAGTTGCTTACTGAAGCAATAACTGAAGATAGCTCTTCAAGAGGAATTCAATTTGTATAAAACCACCTCGTAAATACCAGTGTAAATTATCATGCACTAGATACATAGTTCACAGTAGAGTCAAAGAAACACTGAAAAACAACAGAACAAAATGTATTTAACAGAAAACAATAACTATCAATAGACTTGAAATTTTAAAAATGTTATTAACAAAAGCACTGAGCAAGAAAGGCAAGAGTAAATCAAAGACACAAGTAATAAAAAAAGACATGAAAAATTCAAAGTACAAATAGAGAATAAAGTTACAAAATATGAATTAAAACTACAGTATATTATTTTTATTGGTTATTTTATTTATTTACATTCCAAATGCTGTCCCCCTTCTTGGTTTCTCCTCTGCAAACTCCTTATCCTTAGTCATCAGGGAAATGCAAATCAAAACAACCCTGAGATTCCACCTCACACCAGTCAGAATGGCTAAGATCAAAACTCAGGTGGCAGCAAATGTTGGTGAGGATGTGGAGACAGAGGAACACTCCTCCATTGTTGGGGTGTTGCAAGCTGGTACAACCACTCTGGAAATCAGTCTGGAAGTTCCTCAGAAAACTGGACATAGTTCTACCTGAGGACCAAGTTATACCACTCCTGGGCATATACCCAGAAGATGCTCCAACATGTAATAAGGACACATGTTCCACTATGTTCATAGCAGCCATATTTATAATAGCCAGAAGCTGGAAACAACCTAGATTGGGATATAAAGTGAATAAAGTATATTTTAAAAAATAATAATAGAAAACTGAAGAATGGAACTCAAGTGCATGAATAGAAGCTCTGGGTTCACCTGCGAGCAGTTCTAGGAACTTAAAAAGCACTTCGAGACAGACCCAACCCTAACAGAGAATCTCTAGAGGCCTTGGATGATGCACTCAAACTGACAGAAGGAGACATCAAGATTTGGTTCCTTTATCAAAGGCGTGAGATGAAGCTCAGTAGTTGTCTGAGGCCCACACATCTGAGCTGAGTCAAGGGAACATATTTTTCGGTCTCATTTTGGCAGAAGCTAAGTGTCAAACTTTGGCCTAAGAACTAGTTTAATGTACCTCTGGTACAAGAATTGGGAAAAGTACTCCATACCCATAGGTTATACCAAGCAGAACCTCAAGGAGTCCTCTCAAAATGACCCTGGACTCCCCTACACTTTGGAAGCCTTGAATATTCTCACACTCTCTTCTGGGTACCAAAGCAGAGATGGCATGTCACAGGATTTCAGACTCCCTAGTGTATCTAGCATATGCTCTTTTTTTGTTAATGTTTTTTCAACTTCCTTGTTGGGGCAGAGAGCTGTTGGGTCTTAGGTATATCACTGGCACACTAATAATAATGCCTACATTCATAGAAACCAAAAAAGATAATTAATAATAATAATAATAATAATAATAATAATAATAATAATAATAATGGAATTTCTTAAACTAAGACTGTTGCAAGGGAGCTAGGATGAAGTCCTCTCCAATATGTTCTACATATAAAGTTTTCTAGGAGAGAGCATTAGAAATGCTATCCCCCACAGACACCATACCTGCAGGTCCACAAGAAGTCATGGTGGACGTTCTGAGTTTGAATTACCAGAAATGACTTACAATTTCTTCTCTGTCATAAGTCCAGGTATACTGAAGCAGCAGAGACCAAAGGTTCCTACTTCCTGCTCCATGGCACCAAGTGGAGCTTGATAGATTCAGCCTGATCAGAGAACTTCAACTCTCAATTCAGGACATTTGTTTCACTCAGTAAATTGGTACTGCTCCCAACCTTGCTCAGAGAAGCTTAGCTTTGCAGTGGCCATAGTTAACACAGATGCTTGTAATAGGTATAAGTGACTGGGAGTGATCAGCCAAATAAGGGACATGAACTCTCATCCCATCAAGTTTCAAGGAATAGCACGAAGGAGGTGAAAGGGGAGGATGTAGAGGTGTGCTGTGAAATTCTGTCATCCAGACACAAAGTAGCTGTTTGCACCCATGAACTCACAGAAGCTACAGTTACCTGCACTAGACATGCCCATGAACCAGCTAATCAAAATTCAAACATATATAAGGGAAGGGGCTTATAGGACTCCTAGCATAGTTAAGTAGATATTTGCTGGGGAAAGAAGAGTAATTTGTGTTCAAGCATGGAGCTACTGCTAGATACTCATGGTCTTGTGGATGGTCCCACAACCCTACATGTTATGAGCAGTAGTAATTTGACTCAGTGCATTATATAAAGAAAGGAAGAAGATATCAAGGATAATATTGGAGAGGACTACTGAGGGAGTTGGAGGGTTTAATTGAGGGTGTTGTGATTAAATATATTATATGCAGAAATTTTTCAAAGAATATTTTTTATAAAAATTTGCAGAAATAAACTCAACTAAGAAAGTTAAAAGGCTTCACATTGAAAATTATAAAACATTTATGAAAGAAATTGAAAAAATAAAATAAGAAATGAGGTTCTATATTTATGATGTAGAAGAATTAAAATTAATAAGATATCCATACTCCCCAAAGCAATTACTGTCCAATTAACTATGAAAATTTACACACATTTACTGGGGAAAAATGCATATGAAATCAAAGAGCACCTTAAATAGTCAAGGTACTCTGAACAAGATCTTTAGAGTTTAAAGTATTGCAGTACTTGATCTCAGAGCATACTAAAGTATCAGAAGAACCAAAAGAGTACTTTCTTGATATAATAACAAGCAAACAGATAAATGGACCATAATTGAGTTCCTGGGAATATCTTTAATTCTTATATAATTGGTGCTAAATGAAGTAATAAAAAGAAACATTGAATGATGCTTGAGAAACTGAATGCACTATGTAGATAACTAAAACTCCACCCCCACCATTTATTCTATACAAAATCAATCCATGGGTGGACAGGTGACCCACTCATAAAGTGCTTTCCACATAAGCATGAGGATTTAAAATTTTATTCCAGAACCTATGCAAAAACCTGATGTAGTGGCACATATCTGTAACCTTAGCCCAGGGTGAATGTGGATATAAGAAAATCTCTGGAGTAAGCTGTGAGTCAGCCTACCCAAATGGTGAGTTCAAGTTTTGTGAGAGGCCATGGCTCAAAATATGATGTGAGGTGTGGCTGAGAAAGACATATGACCACAATCTCTGGCCTCTAACCTGGATGCACATATGCACACACAGAGGAATATGTACAAGCACATACACCGCACATACAGACACACACATATAAAATCAGTTAATATTGTCCAAATACCTAAATGTAAGCCATGTGAATATGATACTGCGTGAAGAAAATCGGAAAAAAGTTCAAAACATTAAACACTGATATGTGCAATGATTTTTTCCCACAAGATCCCAAAGCACAGGAAAAAAGCAATGGTGACAGTCAGGATCAGACCACAGCAAAAATCTTACAAACCAAAGTCAACAATTTGAATGCAGAACAACTTAAAGAATGGAAGACTGAGAGAAAATTTCTTCCAACTATGTATGAAACAACTTAAAGGATGGAAGAATGAAGGAAATTTTCTGTATATACCAAAGAATTAAATGTCAGGTCTATATAATAAAGTTAAATATAAATTAATTAGTTAAAAAAGCTAAAGACCAGCTATCCAAACAAAATAATACAATTTTAAAAGTTGAAAGTGATTTAATTATGCATTTATCAAGAAATACAAATGACTAGAAAAATTATGAAATCCTGTTTAAGATAGTCATCAGAAAAATGCAAATCAAAACTAGTATGATATAAACCCACTTGAATAAGAATAGATTTCACTTATCAAAAGATAAGTGAAAAGTGCTACCAAATATGGAGAGAAAATAATTTCTTATCCAGTACTGCAGGAAGTATAAATTAGTATTGCTGTTATGTAGAACAGCATAAAGGTTACTCCAAGAACTAAACATAGATCTACATATGATCAAATGATTCCACTTCTTGGTATATATCCAGATACAATGAACTCACCTTGTAAAAGATATATTACTATTTGTCATAGCTCTATTAACAATAACTAAGACATGAAAAAAATATAGATGATAGACAAATGTAAATAAATGAACAAAATGTGCTATATGCATACAATAGATTATTCAGCTATGTATTTAAAAAATCCTATAACTCACAAAAAAGTGGCTAGAGCTGAAGGACAGACATTATGGTAAGTGAAATAAGCAAAACAAGACAAATTATAGATGCTGTCTTTCATTTCCAGAAGGTAAAACATCAATATAATGTATCATAGTAATTACAAGGTGATAGGAAGGATATGGGTGGTGAGGATACAGAAGTTTGATAAGGCATACCAAAACCTAAGCTAAAAATACCTTCTAGAGCTCTTCAACATGCTAAGGTGACTTTACGATATATTAATATATTATACACATTTTGTGAAAACCTAGTATTGAAGAACTCAAAGACTGCAAACATAATCATATGATAAAGTAAATACAAAGAAGAAATTCTATTTATTCTGACTTCGTCAGAGTATGGACATATTGAAATACCATACAATATTTTATTTGTATGTACTATTTATTATGTTAATAAAGACAACAGGTATTTTAGTCATGGAAATTATTGTAATACTCTATTTTCCATTCTCTGCCAAACAATAAGAATCTGGTTATAAAACAAATTAGAGGATATTATTTCCTTGCTTAATAACCTCAATGGAAGCTCATGACTCTTGGGTTAAAACCATGTCCTTTAGTGTTCTTCCAGTCACACAAATCTCATCTCATAACATTTCCCTAACTTCAGGACCACTTAATTATACTGGTCCTTGTATAAAGACATTTACATTTTCTATTACTTCTGAGTGGAAATTTCTCTATACTGTGCTCTTCATATAATATTTAAGTTCATGACTGAATAAATAAGTTATTTCATAAAATAAACAATTCATTGTATTTTATATTATATCCAAACCTTTGCTACTTGATTTTATATCTGTTTAATCCTCTACTATTGAGAATACTTTGAAATTTTGTTCCATGCCAAACAATTTTTTCTTTGTTGTAGCAACTATGTTTTTGAGTATATAATACTAACATCTCATTATGAAGATATAATACTATAGCTGTGTAGTTTGCTCAAGGTCTTTTAGCACAAAAACTACTAAATGGACATGAACATTTTCATGTTGGACTTTTGTAGTAGCCTTCTAATCAAGTCCGTATCTAATAAAGATAAAAAATAAAACTCTTTTTATCTTGATTTATTGTGCTACAAAAATATTGAATTTATGCACATATTGAAATTTTGTGACAACCTTGTATGAAGTGAGTCTACCAGTGTTATTTTGCTAACATTGGCTTATTTCAAGTGAAAGCATTGTCAGGATTCATTGATCTATGATCCATTAAAAACATTAGTGATTCATGAGATGAGAATAAGCTCTCAGCGTTAACAAATTTGTAAGGAACAAAATCTGTTGGACTTTTAAGTGGGTAATCTCATAGGAAAAAGAAACATCTTGCCGAAATATTTCAGGATAGAATATTTTATTTTATTTTCGCTTTTTATGTTTATTTACCAAATTAGGATCCTAGTGTTTCTGAAATCATTTTCATTACATTTCTTGTCATAGGACTTGGTTTGTGATACTCTGTAAAATCTCTGAGCCACTTAAAAATTTATTCAAGCTAGGAATGGTAGTATATACCTTTGGTACCAGCACTCTGGAAGTAGAGGCTGGAAGATCAGGAGTTTAAGGTCATCCTTGGCTACAGGCCAAGCCTTGGATACCTGAGACTATGTCTCAAAAAAGAAAGAAGAAACTCATTGAAATAAACTTATAAAATCATTGGCTACAAAGTTTGACAACCTGAGTTCAACCCCTGGAATCCATGTAAAAATGGAACAAGTGAACTGACTACACAAAGTTGTCCTGACTTCTTCTTTCCCTCTGACTTCTAAACAAACACTGCAATAATATATGTGCATGGATCCTCCTCATGGTGCAAACACATATATATGAAATAATACATTTTTAAGAAGAAGAAAAGAAACATTTTGCTAATTGTACTGGCTGGTTTTGTGTCAACTTGACACAAGCTGGAGTTATCACAGAGAAAAGAGCTTCAGTTGAGAAAAAAGCTTCCATGAGATCCATTTGTAAGGCATTTTCACAATTAGTGATCAAAAGGGGACCCATCTGTGGGCTGGTAGTTTTGGGCTCTACAAGAAAGCCAGCTGAGCAAGCCAGGAGAAGCAAGCAAGCCAGTAAGAAACAGCCCTCCATGGCCTCTGCATCAGCTCCTGCTTCCTGACCTGCTTGAGTTCCAGTCCTGACTTCCTTTCATGATGAACAGCTATGTGGAAGAGTAAGCTGAATAAACCCTTTCCTCCCCAACTTGCTTCTTGCTCATGATGTTTGTGCAGGAATAGAAACCCTGACTAAGACACTAGTGTAAAAGTTATGTTGATAAGAAAGGAAGCAAACAGGGCTCTCAGACTCCTCCTTTAATTTAGCTTTCCTGATAAAGTACATAAAAATAGCCTTTTCAAGTCTTTGATTCCTAAAGGATCCTTATTTAATTGGGGGAGGTCACTTGTTGAGCTACCAATTTTACCAGTAATATACCATACAATGTAGATTTTTAAAAAGGAATATCTTTGCAGGGTATGGAATATCTTTGCATAGCTCTCTGGCAGAGCATTTGCCTAGCATATTTAAAGCACTAAGTTGGACCTTACTAGAAAGTAGCCCCAAATTCCAAACTCACAACCAAAGCCTTCCTACACACAAACCATCAAAACCACCCAAACCTATAGAGAAAGGTTGAGAAAATAAATGTCCTACTCCACAGGTTTTCTGTGATCTGCTGCAAGGATAGATGATTAATGAAGTTCCCTTTACCACAGTGATAGTGATATTTTGGCAAATAATGTAGCTGCTTTTTGCTGTTGAACAAAAAATCTGCCTGAAGCTTAATTGAAGAGCTTTGGATTAATTGTGTTTGCAGAGGAAATGTCAAAACAGCCTACTATTGATTCTGTCATGTGGTTATTAGTGTTCACTCTTATTCAGATCTATAATGAAAAGGAGCAAGCTGAGTGAGAAAAAAAAGACAAAATGTAGAGTTTGAGGAGAAAAGGGACATGAGGAAGTGGAATGCAACTCAGTCCTGTGTTCAAGATGATGAAAAAGTTAAAGAAAAGCCTGATGTTAAATGTAATAAAGGAAGTTGGGATCTCAGGGCAAGATCCCACCCAGCTATGTTTCCAACTTGTGAAAGGAAATTAAAGAAAAGCTTCAGGCTGGGTGTGATGGTGCAAGTCTTTAATACCAGCTCTCTTGAGGCAGAGGCAAACATATCTGAGTTCGAGACCAGCCTGGTATACAGAGCAAGTTCCAAGACATCCAACTTTAGATAGTACAGAAAACCATCAAAACCATGAAGTTGGTGAAAATGTATTTGAAAAGGGAGACCATGTTCCAGCCATTGGAAACTACAGAAATTGACAGGTTTGGCCATGTGGTTCTGGCTTTAAAGTGAAGAAAAGTATAAAGAGGTCATGGAATCTCACTCCACAACTTAAAGAAAGGTACTAATTCCAGGCATATGTCAGGGGGTCCATCCATGGATGTCCTGAGAGGCCATTGTGTGATACTGTAATGGGGAACCATGGATTGCTTTGGATACCCCAAGAAGTTAGAGATACCAGAATCATGGTATACCTGCCAAGGAAAGCTGCTAACAGTGAGTGGAACCAAAATAATAGAGAGGAGTGTGTTGCAGATAGCAAAGCTAAATGGAGTTAGCGATCTGAAGAGCACTTTGGCATCAGACATGGGGATGTAGTTTGGGGTTTGCCCTGCTGGTTTTCACTTGTGCTTTGGTCCACTATTTCTTCACTATGCTTCCTTTCCTCTCTTGGGAATGTTATATATCCTGTGCCATTGTATGATGAAACTATGTGATCTACTTTTTTATTTTGATTTTATAGGGTATTAGAGTTAAGAGACTGCATAAATCTCAGAAGATATTTTGGATTTTTAAACAGAGTTGAGACTTTGGGGAATTTTAAAGTTGGACTAAATGTATTTTGCATCATAATAAGGCTACAAGCCTATGGGGACAAGGGAGTGGAATATGGTGGTATGGCTTAAACTGGTCACCATAAGCTCACAAGGAGTAGTACTATTAGGTGTAGCCTTGTTGAATTTGGAGTGACCATGTTGGAGGAAACATGCCACTGGGAGTGGGCTTTGAGGTTTCAAATGCTCAAGCCAGAATCACTGTCACTTTTTTTTCCTGATGCCTGAAAATACAGATAGAGAACTATCACCTCCTTCTCCAGCACCATGGCTGTCTGTATGCTGCCATGCTTTCCACCATGAGGATAAAGGGCTAAAACTCTGAAATTGTACACTAGCCTCAATGAAATGTTTTCCTTACTAAGAATTGCATTGACACCCCACCAATGCCTACAAAGACAGCATGGCTACCAGAAGGTCCATCATAACCAGACTCATAGGTAAGACACCCCACTCCACTCCAATCGGAATACCTGACCTCAAAACTCTGGCCCAGGGCAGAACCAGCCTTCCAGACTCCCTCCCACAACCAGACACAGCATGACGCCAAGGAGGTCCCTCAAAAGCAGGTTCACAGGAGGCATAGGCTCCAGTCACAGACAGCAAGGACAGTTAACACCAGAGATAACAAAATGACAAGAGGCAAAGTGCAAGAACATAAACAACAGGACCCAAAGCCACTTAACACCATCAGAACCCAGTTCTCCCACCACAGCAAGCCATGGATACCCAAACACACAGGAAAAGCAAGATTCTGACCTAAAACCCATTTCATAAAGATGATAGAGGACTTTAAGGAGGACATTCATTCAATTCACAGACCATATGAAGCTCAAGAAGAAGGAAGACCAAAGTGTGGGTGCTTCAGTCCTTCTTAGAAAAGGGAAGAAAATACTCATAGGAGCAAATATGGAGACAAAATGTAGAACAGAGAGAGACTGAAGAAAAAGCCATTTAAAGACTGCCCCACTTGGGGATTCATCTCATATACAGTCACCAAAGCCCACCACTATTGTGGATTCCAAGAAATGCTTGCTGAAAGGAGCTTGATATAGCTGTTTCCTGAGAGACCCCGCCAGAGCCCTACAAATACAGAGGTGGATGCTCACAGCCAACCATTGGTATGAGCACAGGGTCCCTAATGGAGGAGTTAGAGAAAGGACTGAAGGAGCTGAAAGAGTTTGCAACCCCATAGGAAGAACAACAATACCAACCAACCAGACCCCCCAGAGCTCCTAGAGACTAAGTCACCAACCAAGGAGTACACATGGCTCTAGCTGCATATATAGCAGAGGATTGCCTTGTTAAGCATCAATGGGAGAGAGGTCCTTGGTCCTATGAAGGCTTGACAGATGGCCCAGTGTAGGGAAATCGAGGGTAGGGAGGCAGGAATGGTTGGGTGGGGGAACACCTTCATATAAGCAGGGGTAGGGGAAGGGATAGAGGTTTTCCAGGAAGGAGGAAATACAGGAAAGTGGATAACATTTGAAATGTAAATAAAGAAAATATCCAATTAAAAAATAACTCCCTTAAAGAAATATAGGAGAGGGCTGGAGAGTTGGCTAGTGGTTAAGAGTGATGACCACTCTTCCAGAGGTCGTGAGTTCAAATCCCAGCAATCACATGCTGGCTCATAACCATCTGTAATGGGATCCAATGCCCTCATCTGGTGTGTCTGAATACAGCTAGTGTACTTACAATCAATCAATCAATCAATCAATCAATCCTTGGCCAGAGCTAGTAGGCCAGAGTGAGAAGAGAAGGAAAAGAAAGAAAGAAAGAAAGAAAGAAAGAAAGAAAAAAGAAAAGAAATACAGGAGAACACAGGTAAATAGGTAGAAGCTCTTAAAGAGGAAACACATACATACTTTAAAGTAATATTTAAAAACACAATCAAAGAGGTGAAGGAATTAAAGAAAACATACAAGATCTAAAAATGGAAATACTAACAATAAAGAAATCACAAAGGGAGGCAACCATGGAGATGGAAAGACCTAGGAAAGATCAGGAGTTATAGATGCAAGCATCATCAGCAGAATACAAGAGATAGAAGAGAGAATCCAGGTGTAGAAAATACCATAGAAGATACTGACACAACAGTCAAAGAAAATACAAAGTATAAAAAACTGGTAAACCAAAACATCCAGGAAATTCAAGACACAGTGAAAATATTGAACCTAAGAATAATAGGAACAGAAGAGAGCAAAGTTTCCTAATTCAAAGGGCCAGAAAGCATCTTCAACAAAATCATAGAAGAAAACCTCCCTAACATAAAGAAAGATATGGCCATAAACATACATGAAGCCTATAGAATGCCAAATAGACGGGACCAGAAAAGAAATACCTCCTGTCACATAATAGTCAAAACACCAAATGCACAAAACAAAGAAAGAATATTAAAAGCAGTAAAGGAAACATGTCAAGTAACATATAAAGGCAGACCTATCAGAATTACACCAGACTCTAAAAGCCAGAAGATCCTGGGCAGATGTGATACTGACCCTAAGAGAACACAAATGCCAGCCAAGGCTACTATATCCATCAAAACTCTCAATTACTATAGATGGAGAAACCAATATATCACATGAAAAAAAAAACCAAATTAAAAATATCTTTCTACTAATCCAGCCCTACAGAGATAATAGAAGGAAAACTCTAACACAAAGAGGGAAACTACATCCAAGGAAAACGAAGACATTAACCATCACACAAAAAACCCAAAGGAAAAGAACTACACAAACACAAAACCACCTCTAACAACAAAAATAAGAGGAACCAACAATCACTGGTCTTTAATATCTCTCAACATCAATGGACTCAATTCCCAAATGAAAAGACGTAGGCTAATAGACTGGATATGTATGTAATCAGGAACCAGCATTTTGTTGCATACAGGAAACATACTTCAGTGACAAAGACAGACACTACTTCAGAGTAAAAGGCTGGAGATATTTATTTTCAAGCAAATGGTCCCAAAAAACAAGCTGTAGTAGCAATTCGTAAATACAGTAAAGTAAACTTTCAACCAAAAGTTATCAAAAGATTTGGGGAAGGACACTTCATACGCATCAAAGGAAAAATCTACCAAGAAGACCTCTCAATTCTGAACATCTATACCCCAAATGCAAGGACACCCACATTTGTAAAATAAAAGTTTACCAAAGCTCAAAGCACACATTGAAGCTCACGGAATTATAGTGGGAGACTTGAACACCCCATTCACAGATGAATAGATCGTGGAAACAGAAAGTAAACAGGGACACAGTGAAACAAATTGAAGTTATTAACCAAATGGATTTAACAGATATCTACAGAATATTTCACTCTAAAAGAAAAGAATACACATTATTCTCAGCAATTCATGTTACCTTCGCTAAAATTAATGATGTAATCAGACACAAAACAAGCCTCAGCAGATACCGCAAATATTTAGATGAAATTGATGATTTTCTAGGCAGATATTAGGTATCAAAGTTAAATCAGGATCAGATAAACCATCTAAACAGTCTCATAACCCCTAAAGAAATAGAAGCAGTCATTAGAAGTCTCCCAACCAAATAAAGCCCAGGGCCAGGTGGATTTAGTGCAGAATTCTATCAGTCCTTCAAAGAAGACCTAATTCCAAACTACCACCATCAAGTAGGCTTCATCCCAGAGATGTAGAGATGGTTCAATATAAGGAAATCCATCAAAGTAATCCATTTTATAAACAAACTCATAAAAAGTACACGATTATCTCATTAGGTGCTGAAAAAGACTTTTAAAAAAATACAACACCCCTAGTTGTTTAAAATCTTAGAAAGATCATGAATTCAAGTCATATACCTAAACACAATAAAAGCAATATACAGTAAAACAATTGTCAACATCAAATTAAATGGAGAGAAATTTGAAGCAATCCCAATAAAACCAGGGAGAAGTCAAGGATGCACACTCTCCCCTTATCTATTCAATATAGTACTCAAAGTCCTAGGTAGAGCAATAAGACAAGAAAAGGAGATCAAGTGGATACAATTGTCAAAGAAAAAGTCAAAGTATCACTATTTGCAGATGATATAATAGTATATATAAGAGACCCATAAAAATCTATCAGAGAACTCCTACACATGCTAAACAACTTCAGCAAAGTGGCTTGATATAAAATTAACTCAAATAAATCAGTATCCTTCCTCTACTCAAACGATAAATGGGCTGAGAAAGAAATTAGGAAAGTGTCTATACACCTTCCAAAGTAATATGGATCAGATTTGATAGAGGGAGACCCCCAGAGAACTAGATTCCAGAGTCAAACAAGAAAGTTATCTTGATTATGCTAAAAAAAATTTTTAGTTTTGTATATTACAAAATGTACAGCCTTGATGATTCTCATCCTCAGACTTGCTGAAGTGACATGGTTGAACTCCTGATGTCGTGGACTTTCAGCTGGATCCAGTCAAGACACAGGCATCAGAGACTAAATCAATCATTGGTGTGGCCTTTTTAAGGCCAACCAACTCCCCTATTTTCCCTATCCTTCCCCCTTCCCCTTTAAAAATATCTCAATGCCTATATTCAGCTTGAAGAAGTTATGGAGAGTCATCATCCATACTATATTCTTTTTATTCTTTCCCAGAGCACCCCTACTTTACAGAGAAAAGCAGCATGAGAGCTGAATCCTACTACTCCCACTCAGCCTTTCCCATAACAGACAGCCAATGATGGCAAATCTTTGGGCAGTACAGAATCTTTACATCCCTAAAAGTGGATTATTTGATGCAGATTATTTGATGCCAGGAAATAACTCACAAATTCAACACTGCAAAGGCTTTATTTGTATAATCTTTACGGGAGAGTTTGGGGCTGTGTCACTGAGTAAAAACCTGTCGTCTCAGTCCTGTTACTAAAATGTAAATAAATACAAATCAGACTTACTGGTGACAAAAAGAAATAATAATAAAACACCTGTTGTGGGAAGTAGTCAAAAGAAAGAATATAGCAAATTTCCACAGTATGCCCTGGTTCTCTCTTCCCTGGAGGCCTGGCCGGCCATGCCCAGCTTGCTAAGTTCCCACTGGCAGGTAGCTACCACACCAGCCCCATACTTCAAATCCCCCATGGCCTTAGTGGTGCACATCAGGCAAACCCATGCTTTGCTGCCATACCTTTCTCTCTTGAACCCAGATGAGTCCCCATGAGAAGAAAAACACCACACAAACTTAGCTCAGAAACAATGGTAACTCAATCTCTGGGCGCAACAACTAAAACCTAATCTTGTAAGCCTTAATAAAATCTGATTCCTCTGGTAGCGAATCCTTGTGGATCTGTCATGATACCAGGAAACTCTAGCAGCTACAACTTTCCATTATCCTGTCCCCATTCCAAAAGGACTTCCTCTCTCTCTCCTGCTTCATCTCGTCCTCTCTCCAATGGGGAAATCCCTCTTACTCATCCAGTGACTGGCTCCTTTATTCATTAGGGGATTGGTTCACAAGAAGTCACATGAGTACATAACTCACTCCTTGTCCAAAGCCCCTCCTAGGAGGGTGGAATTAGCATCAAAATACAAATATCTCAGGGCTATCCACAACACAACACTCTTCACAATAGTGACAAACAATATAAATTATCTTGGTGTGACTCTAACCAAGCAAGTGATAGACCTATATGACAAGAGCTTCAAGCCTCTGAAAATAGACTTTGAAGAAGACCTCAGAAGATGGTAAGATCTCTCATGATCATGAATCAGTAGGATTAATATCGTAAAAAATGTCTATCTTAACAGAAGCAATCAACAGATTCAATGCAATCTCCAGCAAAATTCTAACTCAATTCTTCACAGTGATAGACTCTCAACTTCATTTGGAATAACAGAAATCCAGGATAGCAAAAACAATTCTCAACAATAAAAGAACTTCTGCGTGAATCACCAGCCCTGACCTCAAGCTGTACTACAGAGCAATAGTGATAGAAATGGAATGATACTGGTACAGAGACAGACAAGTACATCAATGCAATAGAATTGAAGACCCAGAAATAAACCCACACAACTATGGTCCCTTAATATTTGACAAAAAAGCCAGAATGATACAGTGGGAAAAAAAGAATCTATTTTCAACAAATGGTGCTAGTCAAACTGGTAGTCAGCATGTAGAAGAATGCAAGTTGATACATGTTTATCTCCTTGTACAAAGCTCAAGTCCAAGTAGAGCAAGGACCTTAACATAAAACCAGATACACTGAGTCTAATAGAATAGAAAGTGGGAAAGAACCTGGAACACATTGGCACAGGGGAGAATTTCCTGAACAGAACACCAATTGCTCACGATCTAAGATCAACAATTAACAAATAGGATCTCATGAAACTTAAAAGCTCCTGGAAGACAAAGCACATTATCAATAGGATAAAACAGCACCCTATATATAGATTGGGAAAAGAACTTTACCAACCCTACATCTGATAGAGGCATAATATCCAAATTATACAAAGAACATAAGAAATTAGACTCTAGAAAACCAAATAATCCAATTAAAAAATAAGGTACAGAGCTAACAAAGAATTCTCAACTGAGGAATCTCAAATGGCTGAGAAGCACCTAAAGAAATCTTCAAAATTCAGGGAAATGCAAATCAAAATGACTGTGAGATTCCACCTTACACCAATCAGAATGGCTAATAACAAAAACTCAGGTGAGAGCAGATGCTAGAATATTTGATGCCAGAAATTTGAGAGGCTCACAGAACCCAATGGAGATGACATTATCAGAAATATCCAACAGCAGAGAGATAGAACCTGAAGAGGCCACCTCCAGTAGATAGACATGGCCTCCTAGTGGAGGGATGGGGCCACCCACCCATCTCAAAAAGTGTAACCCAGAATTGTTCCTGTCTAAAGGAAACACAGTGACAAAAATGGAGCAGAGACTGAAGGAAAGGCCATCCATGCACACCAAACCCCTACATTACTGATGACGCCAAGTAGTGGTTGCAGACAGGAGCCTGATATGGCTATCCTTTCAGAGGTTCTGCTAGCACTTGACTAAAACAGATGCAGATACTCACAGCCAACCATTGGAGTGAGACCAGGGACCCAATGGAAGACCCCAAAGAACTGAAGATGCTGAAGGGTATTGCAACCCCATAAGAAGAACAACAGTATCAACTAACCAGACCCCACAGAGCTCCCAGGGACTGAACCACCAACTGAAGAGTATACATTGATAAGTCCATGGCTCCTTGTACATATGTAGAAGAGGACTGCCTTATCTGGCATCAATAGGAGGGGTGGAGCTTGGTCTTGTGGAGGCTTGTTGCCCTAGTGAAGGGGGATGTTGGAGGGCTAAGCCAGAGTGGGTAGGTGGATGGGCACCCTCTTAGAGGCTAAGAGAAAGGGGGATAGGGTGGAGAGGTTGCAGAGGGGAAACCAGGAAGAGAGACAATATTTGAAATGTAAATAGATAAAATAATTATTTCAAAAAGAATTGGAGTAAATGACTAAATTGATATGTAAATGAAAAGACTGGACCTGTGTTCAGGAGAAGATGAGCTATCCAGAGAAACTTTTTTAAGATATAAAGAACTGTTTGGAGAACTGATAGAGACATGCAATGCACACACAAAGAGACATAGATACAGATATAGACATGCGCACTCGCAAGCAAGCAAACTATAGACAGAGAAATCTCCAGAGATAAAGCAGAATATAGTACAGCAGGATGGAAAAGCTATATCAGCTTGGATACACACACACACACACACACACACACACACACACACACACACACAAGAGTTGCTATGGTTGTAGAAGCCCTAACTGACACACTTGGTTTTTGGTCATAGTATTCATCACAGCAATAGAAATCTCAGCTAAGACAAGTCAGTAAAGGGATAGTGGGTTATTGCTGTGACAGTCCTGATCATGTTTTGGGGAGAATTGTGAAAATACTTTGGAACTTTGGGCTAGAAAATCATTGAGAGTTGAGAGATCAGTGAGCTATTCTGTAGGAGCTTGGAAGACAAGAATGTTTGAACAATGGAGGCCTGGCTTATGAAGTTTCAGGGGGAAGTTTAAAGACTATTGAGGCTATTTATTACTTTGAATTAAGATTTTGTAGTTCTGATTAGCTGTAACCGAAGAATCATTGGTGATTAAAAATATACCAGGACTTCTAAAGTGAAATGCTTGCTTTGCTGGGATACATGATGCTGCTTAGCTGGAGTTGAGAAATTAGTGGTTGTTAGGAAAAGACCAGCATAACTGAGGTGAAATCTTCTGGAAAGTGTTTCCTGGAAGTCAGCACATAGAATCTGTGTTTCACACATGGCCAAAGTTGAACCTCATGCTGGTAGTTGAATTTGTAGTGTAAAAATCACGCAGGTTGTGCTGGTTTTGGGCATAACGCAGTTATGAAGAGCATTTAAGGTTCAGTACAGTGTGGCAAGGCTAAAGTCTCTGAAGATAGTCAAGTAGAGACTACTGGCAAAAGTGAGGCCCAGTTGCACCAACCAAAGCAGTTTTAGAGACACCAAAACCATGGGATAACCACCATGAAGAGTATCAGCTGTAGAATAGAGTTAACAAGAGCCTAGAAGACAAAACTATGTGTGCTGCAGAAAGTTGAACTGGAGAAGTGACCCATGTTCTTTGAAGTATCCCAGAATATTGTAAGTGAATCCAAGGTAATTGGACGTGGAGTTATTTATCCTGGTGGAGTTTGGGTTTCTTCTGTTCAGGCTGTTACTGTGTCCTGGTTATTTCCTCCTGAAGAAAGAATTTAACTAAATTTTGATTTTGACAGAAGCCCACAACTAAAAGACCTTGAAATTTAAAAATAGATGTTGGCTATTTGAAAACATTGGATATTTTAAAGAGACTGAACTATTGATGTGTTTGAATTTCTAAGGATCATGAGACTTTTAAAATTGTGTTTTAGGTATGCTTTTTGAATGCCTGATCTTTCCAAAACTTTCACAATTGTCACAAACAATATAATGTATCTTGGTGTGACTCTAACCAAATAAGTGAAAGATCTGTATGATAAGAACTTCAAGTCTCTGAAGAAAGAAATCGAAGAAGACCTCAGAAGATGGAAAGATCTCCAATGCTAATGGATTGGCAGGATTAATATAGTTAAAATGGACATCCTGCCGAAAGCAATATACAGATTCAATGAAATCCCACTCAATTCTTCATAGACTTAGAAAGAGCAATTCTCAAATTCATATGGAATAACAAAAACCCCAGGATAGCAAAAACTATTCTCAACAATAAAAGGATTTCTGGAGGAATCAGCCTCCCTGAACTCAAGCTGTACTACAGAACAGTAGTGATAAAAGTTGCACTGTATTGGTACAGTGACAGGCAGGTAGATCAATGGAATAGAATTGAAGCCACAGAAATGAAGCCACACACTTATAGTCACTTGATCTTTGACAAAAGAGCTAAAACCATCCAGTGGAAAAAAGACAGCATCTTCAACAAACAGTGTTGGTTCAACTGGCGGTCTACATGTAGAAGAATGCAAATTGATCCATTTCTATCTCCCTGTACAAAGCTCAAGTCCAAGTGGATCAAGGACCTCCACATAAAACCAGATACACTGAATCTAATAGAAGAGAGAGCGGGAAAAGTCTCGAACATATGTGCACAGGGGAAAAGTTCCTGAACAGAACACCAATGGCTTGTGCTCTAAGATCAAGAATCGACAGATAAGACCTCATGAAATTACAAAGCTTTCGTAAGGCAAAGGACACTGTAAATAGGACAAAACGGCAACCAACAGATTGGGAAAAGATCTTTACCAATCCTACATCTGATAGAGGGCTAATATCTAATATACACAAAGAACTCAAGAAGCTAGACTCCAGAGATCCAAATAATCCTATCAAAAAAATGGGGAAGAGAGCTAAACAGAGAATTCTCAACTGAGGAAACTTGAATGGCTGAGAAGCACCTAAAGAAATGTTCAACATCCTTAGTCATCAGTCATCCTTAGTCATGCAAATCAAAACAACCCTGAGATTCCACCTCACACCAGTCAGAATGGCTAAGATCAAAAACTCAGGTGACAGCAGATGTTGGCAAGGATGTGGAGAAAGAGGAACACTCCTCCATTGCTGGTGGGAACGCAAGCTGATACAACCTCTCTGGAAATGAACATAATACTACCTGAGGACCCACCTATTCCACTCCTCGGTATGTACCCAGAAGATGCTCCAAAATATAATAAAGACACATGTTCCACTATGTTCATAGCAGCCATATTTATAATAGCCAGAAACTGAAAACAACCCAGCTGTCCCTCAACAGAGGAATGGATACAGAAAATGTGGTACATTTACACAATGGAATACTACTCAGCTATTAAAAACAATGACTTCATGAAATTCTTAGGCAAATGGATGGAACTTGAAAATATCATCTTGAGCGAGGTAATGCAGTCACAAAAGAATGAACAGGGTATGTACACACTGATAAGTGGTTATTAGCCCAAAAGTTCAGAATACCCAAGAGTCACTTCACAGCAACCATTGGTCTGTGCGTGAGGTCCCAGATGGAGGAGTTGGAGAAGAGACTAAAGGAGCGGAAGGAGTTGGCAGTGGAGCAACAGCATCCACTGGCCTAATCGCCAGATGCTCCCAGAGACTGGATCACCAACCAAAGAACACCCATGGTGCTGACCACATATGTGATAGAGGAAGGTCTTGTTAGCCATCAGGGGGAGGAGAGGCCCTTAAGCCTGAGGGTTTTAGATGCCCCAGTATAGGAGAATGCCAAGGAGGGAAGATGAGAGTGGGTAGGTGGGTGAGTGGGGGAATATCCCCATAGAGGCAGGGGGGTGATGGAATAGGGAGGTTCCAAAGGGGAGTTCTGGAAAAGGGGAAACATTTGAAATGTAAATAAAATATCAAAAAATTAAAAATTAAAAGAATCCTAAAAAAATAAAATTGTGTTTTATTGTAATATTAATATTCCATCTTTGAGATAATAGAGGAAAGGTCCTGATTGATAAGTAATGTGTATGTCTGTCAAGTTGACGATAGTTCAGCTGTACTGCCTAGTTTTATGTTGACTTGACCCAAACCAGAGGTATCAAAAAGGAGGGAGCTTCAATAGAGAAAATGCCTCATATAATCTGACTATAAGGCATTTTCTTAATTAGTGATCAATGGGGGATGAATTAATTTATTTAAACTATATATTAAGGAACACAGCTCTCCAAGTAAATAATCTGAATAAACACAAGAGAGATATATTTGAGGAACTATCCAAAGAGGCTAATAGGCTTAAGATTTAAGCATTACAAGAATTTGTAATCCAATTAACTAAAGTTCTTCATACAGATTCTTATGTATGATTATCCTTCTGAACTAAAAAATTAAAAATTAAAGAGTGTAAGTAACACTACTGAAGCATAACTGTATACTTCTCTAAGCTACTACTTGTTAAAATACAAACTATTTCAGTACAGGCATTACCTCTCAATATTACTGTTTCTTACTACTACAATTATGCAAGAAATCTAATTATTTTCCCAATATCTCTGTATTTCATTTAATGTCATAAAGAACAGATTATACTTGTAACTCACAAAGAAGAGTAAGAAACTTGAGGACAAAAATAAACATAGATTATTATAGTGAACCAGAAGATAAGCTTCGATACCAGTTGATGGATATATTTTAGGAAATTATATTCCAACTTATATGCTTGTGGTAAGATCTCTCATTGTATAGACTAATCTCTTCTATTTCCACCTTGACAGATAATGAAATAAAGAAAATTATAACTAAAGTTGTAGGAAACATTTACCTATATCTGTCAAAACATGATCTTGGTAACCTGAAAAAAAGAAGAAAAAAAAAAAAAACCGTTTCCCCATGTTAATTTGACATGGAAGGAGAGTTGTAATCCCAACATCAAGCACATCTTAAAAGAGACTTACTTCCATTACCACCTCACTGGTTTGGAGGGGAGTCAGGAGTGGGCAAAATGGTTTATAAGAGAGAGTTGCTTGCTGTCAAGCCTGGCAATTTGAATTTGATCTATTTGGTGTAAGGAGAGAACTGGATTCATCAACTTATCATCACACACACACACACACACACACACACGTTGTGGGATAGACAAATAATTTGTTTAAATTTTTTGCACAGGGAAGCAAATCTTCCTTTAACTGTGCATCTCCCAGCTCAGCTTTTATCATCTGTTTTGAAAGCTCTAAAAGCAAAACCACCAACTGACTGTGTGAAAACTACTACACAGCCAACTCTTATTATTATTCCTCTAAAATCAAACTTTGGAAAGATACATATACTTTGCCAAAATTTTTCAACTAACACCAGGTTATATAGTCCTATAAGTTAAAGATAAGCATATGTTCCACATCTATCTCCCGTAACCACTTGCAATATTGAAATAAGAAATATATACCTAAGTGGCTGTATTTCAAATATATAAGCATCAGCATATTCAACTAGTCTATCTTCAAAGATGTCATTCAAAGAGAAAGCAAATATTTAGTTTCAGATTTAACAAGACCTTCATTTCCATCAGCACCACCTTTTTGATTCATAAAACCACCAAGATCTTCTGTTTTGTCAACAAGAACATGTTCACTTCATCAGGTTTTTTTTCAACTACACCATTGCCAAGACATCCAGTTTCTGACAATTTGCATAGGTCATTTACACCAAGATTTATGTCTTCAGTTCTATCACCAAAACATTCATCTACACAAGTATGAAGATGTTCAGTTGACCTATTATTAGGTCATTCTGGTGAACATTCACCTAAGAATTCTATTGGACAATTATCAAGATATTCAATTCCACCATCAAAAAGACCTTCAACTGCATGATAATCTAAGCATTTAACTCAATTACAATCCATCTTCTCAAGTTTAAAAACAATGAAAATGTCAACCTACATCCATTGCTCCTTTTGGATAATCACCATAAAATTATGACTCAAATACTCAGGCTCTTATCAGTTCCACAATCTTCACCAGCTATAGTTGGTCCTGGTTTAAGGCAATTTCAATTAGCTGTGCCACAAATTACTAGAAAGCAAGGTTCTGGTGAAAATATTAAGGAAATGATTCAAAAGACAGGTCATTGTGTATCAAAATAAAAACAGATTCCTGAAAATGAAGTTTAGTCCCAAAACATTGAAAAGCTATGATACATCTTATACTATAAACAGAGAAGTTGTTTCCATGGATGAAAATACATATAAATGAATTAAAATATTATTTTGTCATTTTATATTAGTAACGTATTTTTAATGTTCTACTTTTTAAAAGAATTCAACCATTACTTCTCTGTTTTTCATAAAAACTAATGCCATATATCCCACACAAAATACAAATTTCTTAAATGACATAATTCATTAAACTAAATAAAAGCTAAGCATTAGCACTGACTATTCTTAAAAGTTAAATTAAAGAAAAATTATACTATAAAAATTATTTAGATATTCATATTTTAATTAATGTTTAACAAAAATTTTCACTATATCTGTCTCAACTACTTGTGTGAAATCACAAGATCTTATTATTACATATATGGATATATACATATAAACTTATGGGTTATATAAAGAGAGGGTTCTGGTATTTTCTAAATTTTGTTTGAATGCTTTGTGGAATATTTTTGCTGGGTATTGTGATGATGATAGATTTGATGGGTGACTAAGTTATTTACACAAGTTGAATATTTTTCAAAATGAAACATTTAAAATTAATAAAGTTTATCAAATGATAATAAAGATACACCATGTTTTAAGAATTATCAATGTATTGAGGCTCAGTGAACATGACAAAGGATGTAGTTTAATTTAGCTGAAAGCCAAGGTCAGAGCCCTAAGATATTCTAAATGTTAGCAGTTAACAGCGAGCTGGAAAAATCCCAGAAATGACTGTGTATAAAAGATTAGAAATAGAAGAAGGAAACTAGCATGGAAGACTATTTAAATCACATGAGCTATCATATGAATATTTCAACAAAAAAAGAATAGTTAATAATTTCTGTACTGTCTGGTTTTGTGTATCAACTTGACACAAGTTGAAATTATCACAGAGAAAGGAGCCTCCCTTCAGGAAATGCCTCCATGAGATCCAGCTGTAAGGCATTTTCTCAATTAGTGATCAAGGGAGAAGGGCTTAGCCCATTGTGGATGGTGCCATCCCTGGGCTAGTAGTCTTGGGTTCAATAAGAAAGCAAGCTGAGCAAGCCAGGGGAAGCAAGGCAGTAAGCAGCTTCTGCCTCCAAGTTCCTACCCTGTGTGAGTTCCAGTCCTGACGTCCTTTGCTACTGAACAGCAATGTGGAAGAGTAAGCTGAATAAACCCTTTCCTTCCCAACTTGCTTCTTGGTCATGATGTTTGTGCAGAAATAGAAACCCTGACTAAGACAATATCTACCACACAAACAAGTAAAGTGAGAACTATTGGCTTTAGAAGTTTTAGACACAAACTTTTCTAGGATTTATTAGGAAAAACTAACAAAGGCCAATTAATTGTAAATCTACATCCATTTTAATGTCACAGGCTTAATCATATTGTCCAAGGTAATATGATTCAGAAACTTATGTCCCATTTATTTAAAATTTCAGGGTATTATTGGAAAGGTCTTATAAAACAATTTCTAAAATTGTATTTTAAGAGACTGAAGAGAGGACTCAGCAGTGAAGAACACCTGCTGCTTTTCCAGAGGACCAAAGTTTGGTTCTCAGAAACTCCGTTGTGTGGCTCATCACTACCACCTATAACTCCAGTTCCTGGAGATCTGAATCCCTCATCTGGTCTCTATGAGGACTGAAGAAAACCCTCCAACAGTCATACATTTATGCATAATTAAAATTAAAATAAAAAAATTTAAAAAAAACCTGTTCATTTAGCTGCAATGTTTAGCCTACTTCTTCTTTCATTGAAAAAGCACCCTCTTATAGGCAAAGGGGAGGGGGAATGGGATGGGAGGTTAGGAGAGGGGAGAACAGGAAGGGGGAGAACATTTGAAATGTAAATAAATAAGATAACCAATTTTTAAAAATGAAAATGTCTCAAGTTGGAATCATCTGTGAATACAACTAGGTCCCTGTTTTAACATGAGGCCTTTGTGTATGTGGTTACTATTTTAGTAGTCATGCATGTTTAGAGGTAGAGAGATGGCCTAGGAGTTAAAAGCACTTGATACACATTTAGGGCACCTAGGTTAATTCCAACAGCCATGTTGGGTAACTCATAGCTGCCTGTAACTCTACTTGCAGGAGATCTGCCACCTTCTTGAAAAATCAAGGCTAAAGTAACATTGTTCTACTTTTGGTCTCAAGAGATACAGGTAATTTCTTCCCCTGTAAATGTGAAATATATTATTTTGTAGAAAAGAAATCCTCAATAACTTAATGAAAAAGTATGTGACTCTGTCTTAATATATTCCCATTTACATACACCCAACAACATTATACTTGAAGTTTTACTTTTGCCATTAAATCCCAATTAGCTATCCAAACGTAATTACTTTTAAATTTACCCTAAAACCATATAATTTTGCCTCAAGGGATTAAGAATTATATATGTCAAATTCTTGTCCCCAAGTATAAGTCTAAGTGTATTAATTTATCACATCAGAAAATAAGATCATTAAGTAATTAATTAATGTCATACTAAAGCATTGTAATGATCTTTACAATATTCTTGCTACAATGACACCAAATCAGTACAGTCACTCATTCATGGTCCTATTACTCCAATAAAATAATTGTTACAAATACTCAGGGCCTCTAATAGAGCTTGGTGGTAGAGTACTGGCCTGTTACAATGTCCAGTGTTAAATCTCTAGTGTTGAAAAGAAACCTCAGAGATTCAAATGATGTACATAAGCCATGCCTAAGGTATACACACACAACATTTAATTTTTGTTATGAAGTACCACTGAAGTAGTACAACGACAATGAGCCATCATCATGACAAGTATTCATTACCATCTATCTCATTTATTCACATGATAAACTGTACATTCAAAATGTGAGTCCAAAATAAGCCCTTTCTCCTTTATTCTTTTGCCAGAACATAAACATTAAACACTAATGTGAGTTGTTGGTTCGCTTTGTTGGACATGTACAGTCTTTCTTAGTTACCAAGGACCAGCCTTGGCATGGAGAGGGGTTCTAAGGGAAGGGGTATATGTCTTCGGAGTGATGAAAGAACTATACAAAGTCAAATCAGGGATCTAAGCTGATGACCTGTGTTCTGCTTGATACAGCTTTGCCACTATGCTTCTCTCTATGTTCTGCTTTATCTTTGGAAATTTCTCTGTCCAGATTCTGCTTGCTTGCTATTCTAAGAGATGTCTCTGTCCATGTTCTGCTTGCTATTCTAAGAGATCTCTGTCCATGTCCTGCTTTCCTCTGTCTGTGTGTGTGCGTGTGTGTGTGCGTGTGCGTGTGCGTGTGTGTGTGTCCTCCAAGCAGTTCTCATTTTATCCTAAAAAATTCTCTGGATAGCTCCTCTGCAGAACACAGGTCCAGTCTTTTCTTTTACGTATCAGTCCAGTAATTTACTCCTGGTTTCCTTTTATTATCCTATGAATCTGCACCTTAGCTCTTTGATTCTTAAGAGACTGCAAACATACATTGTTTCTTAACCTATTTGCCTTTGTTAAGCACAAATGATAAGCTAGTTGGGTGGGACCCTGCCATGAAATTACCATTTCTACCTAACCAGGGTCTAAACTTTCACTGTCCTAGGCTGACCTTGAACTCAGGAATCTGCTTGCCTTTGTATCTTTCTGACAAATTGGCTCATAGTGTAGCTCCCTTTGTTCCTTTAGATTCATGAAGCCCCTCATAATTCATATTGAATCCTTATATTTTATATAATGGAGAAAATTATACATATATTGAATTCATGTATTTAAAGCTCTTTCCCATAGCTTTAAGGGCTGTCCTGAAGGTCGAAGAGTTTACCATTTTGGTGAGACATTAGCCACACTTTTGCGTCCTGGACTCATGCTGCCTGAGATTACCATGGAGTCATTAACATTAACAGAAAGGAAATTCCTTTGAAGAATGTGAAATATGTACATTATTACACAAACAAGCCTTAAGCTCACAGCAGCCATCGACACTTGAGGCTGAGACTGTGCCATGTCTAGGGGCAGGAACAATGTCACTCTATCCCCACCAGTGCCACTCTGGGCTAGACATTTCATTCTCCTTTGGTCATCTATAATTGTAAAAAAATTTAGCTTTACCTATGATTCTATGCCTGAGACTGCATTTCTTTCTCTTCTTTAAGATTCCTTTAAATATCTTCTGCAGTGCTTGCTTATGGTCACAAATTGCTTTAGTTTTTGCTATCACTAGAAGGTCTCATTTCTCTGTCAATTTTAAAAGAGAACTTTTCTGGATACTGCAATCTTTGTTAGCAGTTATTCAGTTTCAGTTTTTAAAGTTTATTAGACAACTTCCTAGCTTTTCAGTCTTTAGGGAGGTCCAATATTATTTTGATATGTTGAACTTTGTAAGTGATTTGGAGTGTTTTCTTGTAACAGCTTGTAACATATATTATTTTTATATATTTAATATCTATGTAATAATGTGAAAAGGTCCCTTTCTGTTCATACCTTTTTAGAGCTCATCTTCTAGATTTATTTACTTTATGTGTATAAATGTTTTGTCTGCATGTATTTATGTGTACCACATACATGCTTGGTCGCTGCAGGGATCAGAAGAGGGTATCAGATTCTCTGGAGCTGGAAGTATAAACAGTTGTGAAATAACATCTGGGTGCTGGGACTTGAACCTTGGTCTTCTGAAAAAGAAGCCAGTGCTCTTAACTAATCTGTCTTTCCAGTCCCAATTATTTGGACTTCTAAAAGTCTCTTGTACATGCATATCCATTTCCTTCATCAATTTAGGAAATTTTTGCTATAATTTATTTGAACAGATTTTCTATGCATTTTTGTAAAAATCTCAGCGTATTCATTCACTTAGTGCTTCTTAGATTTCATCTCTAGATTATAGACAGAAAGTATGAAGGCTGGAACATTGTCTTCTTTTATTACCTTTAATCTATTTTCCCTTAACCTCTGTTCAGGATACTTTTTTTTTTCTGCATTGTCTAGTCTATTTGTTATCTTGGCATTGTGTTGCTTGCCTTCTTCATTTGACCCTAAATTAATTTCCTAAATTCATTCATTGACCTTTATGTTTCCCTTTTAAAGTATTTTATTATTTTTACAAGGAAAATTTTGAGTTCTTCATCTGACATTTTATCCATTTTAGTATCTTTGGATTTAATAAATGTATAGTTATAATCTCTGGGAGGAAAAATGTCAGAGCTTGAATTGTTATGTTTCCCATGTTTCCATGTAATGATCTGTGCATCTGGTGGTTTGTTTAATGCTTTCTAGTTGTATTTGAAATATTAGAAAGCTCCTACTCTTTAGGGATCTATTCAGAGAGAGAAAATCATACAATAAAAAATAAAATGTGTAGTTCACTATGAAGTTAAAAATATTTTGGTTAGATATAAAAGATAATTAGATAAAGAATATAGCAAGGGAAATAAATAATAGAGGAGAATCAGGGCTAAGTAAAAGATGAAGTAGGGGAAGAGAAAAGAAACAATAAAAAGGAAAAGAGAGAAATGGTCTGCAATAAAATGTATGTGATTAAGATTTAATAGATGTAATATATACAAGAAATAAAAGCAAACAACATAAAAGATAAAAAAGATGAAATCAAAACATTATTAAAAGTATAGTAAAGGCAAACACAGAGAAACACAAGTACCATAAAGAAAAGAAAAAGAAAAAGGCAAAAAAGGAAAAAAATTATCCAATCATGAAAACGTGCAATAAAAAGTAGATAAGGGTAAAATGAGAACTAAAATAAAAACAAAAATATTTTCAAAAATATAAAATGAATTATTACTACAGGAAAAATAAGAGTGAAAACAATGAATAAATAACTTCTTTGTGGTTCCTTTAACATATAATCAACTAAGTTAATTTAGGTCAAAAGGTAGCTGAAAGTAGTGGTTTTTATTATTCTTATGATTTATGCTGATGATTACCCTGTACAGGATAAGTGTCAGTTGTTTACTAATCGTATCTTTCCCCCTTTTCATATTTTATTTTTAATATGCTTTAAATAAAATAGAATTCCATCATTTTTTCTCCCATCCTTCCTCCATCTCATTCCCCCACCTACTCTTCTTCAATACTGTCCCATATGCCACCCCACTCTCAAGCTGATAGCCTATTATTTTTACATATGCATACATGTGTGTGTGTATATTTATTTGTATGCATACACACATACACATACACACACAACTTACTGAGTCTATTTTTGTTGTATCTATGTTTACAGTTATGGTGCTGAACATAATGCATTGGGCAACCAATAAGAGGCTCATACCAACAAGAGCCAGAAGGTATGAAGGCTGTGGCAATGTTTTCTTTTTTATCTTTAATCTATTATTCCCTTGACCTTGTCTTCTATTCAGCATATCCTTTCTTCTTTACTCTCATTCTCTCAGCAGTCATTAGTTGCCTACTTTACCTAATTCATTGTCTAGGAGAAAGATCTCTTGAAATTTTCCCTTTTCTATATTTATATGCCCATTGATATTGCCATTTTTCTTGTCTTGTTTAGGCAGCCATGTATAGAAGAGACTATTTTGAAGTAGACTTCCAGGTATTATGGCTCTTAAATCTTTCCAACTCCTCTTCTATGATGTTACCTGAGCCATAGACACAAAGCTGTAATGTAGATGTGTTCTCTGGGACTGAGATCCCCACAATCAGTTGATCTCTGCAGTGTACAGTTGTAGTTTTCTGTGATGGTCTCCATACACTGTAAACAGAGACTTCTTTGATGAGGAATGGTAACTACATTTATCTGTCATACAAGGATAATATTTAGGATCCTTAAACTGAGTAGTCTCTGTATTTTAGTCACTCTCTCGATTGTATACCAGAGCCTTTGGCTGGGCACTTGTAGTTTCTGGGCCATGTAAGTGATCCTATCACACTTCCAAGACTCCCTTGACAGTAAACTCTGGGATGACTTATGTTCTAGCTATGGATGTCTCCCATGTATATTGGCAAAGAAGGAAGTAAACATACCACTGAAATATTTATAAATGGACCTATCTCCATACTTTCAAACTCTACTAAGATTTAAACATCTGCCTAAAGAGTTGTAGCTTAATGAACACAATCAAGGTAATCCCTCATAGCCATGCCCAGTGGTTTATTTCCCTTCGTAATTCTAAATCTCAAGTTGAAAGTCAAGATTGATCATTATACTGTGTTTAGCTCTCACACAGGAACCCTGGCAGATTGATTTCAGGCTCCCTTGCTGTGATGGATCTGTGACTTGAGTGGTTACACTCCTCACACTTCATTTCTGAGACAGATGGAGGATGTCAAGTATGGCTGAAAAGGTGATGGTGCAGTCGTTTAGGCAATCTGGTCTTAATGCAGATAAGGACATTCAATAGACCTTGTATGTATGGGAGAGGAACATGAGAAAAATCTAGGGATACTGATTCTAAGCTGCTTTAAAAGTATTTTAACATCTTTTGGATCCCATTTCTCAGACAGAATATAATGCTCAAATGGAATATGAAACAAACCTTAATTTAGGGGTGTCATCATCTGGGTTCCAATAAATGGCAAAACTCAACTGATCATAGCAATGGTAGTTTGCATAGGGAGACAACAGAAAGAGCTAGAAATTACATAAGATAAAAAACCATGGGTATTTAATGGGCTTATGTTATCTTTCTATAGCCTGAGTTGAAAAGAGATAAGAAGATAGAATTTGGATAGATATATAAAGTTATTGATGAGGTGGAAATATGAAAATTATATGTGTTCTGCAATGTTGTATCAGTTTGTAAATGTTACTACAAGGGGAAACAGATGAGAAGCTCTGAGAAAAAGAAAAAAATTCCTATGCTTATGGCCCTATAGATAGACAGAGGAGGCAATGAATTCTATGCATAATATAGAAGTACAAGAACAGTCAAGCGATGGAAGACAAGAGCAAAAAGATGTTTAGACCACTATCTTTTTTGGATTTCATTAGGGGAAGGAAGGCAGGACACTGGAAGCACTTTAGCATTGACTAGCTTGAATAATTTTTGAGGACTTTGAGCTATAGTGTTATCGCTATAGTGATCTTTCATCTGGCCTTAAAATGATTAACAGATAAAAGTATTGTTTCCAGTTTGTATGGACCAAATACATGAGGTATGACTCCGCACTTGTTAGTTAGTTTGCATGAAAGACATGAATTGTTTTGATCTTTAATCTATTATAATTTACATACCTAAAAAATGGGAAGTCATTGTAATTAGACTTTTTTGAGATGACCAAGTACAAATATACAGAAAAATATTTAAATCTTTAAAATACAGTATATGAATAGAGTAACATTGGGAATGGAGAAAATAAAACAAAATTTGTCTATATCAAGGTTAAAATTAAATAAAGTATCAAAACCAAAACAATAAAAATATCAATGAAAATATTACATAGGCACATGGAAATGATTATCAGAATGATGAATTGAAAGAGACAAATGAGATGCCTCAGGGGAAAAGGAAATTTAGAAACTATGAACTTATTGTTTTATTATCATATTTGTAGAATCGTTTGTCCTAATATGTTGCTATAACAAAGAAATAAAAATAATTTTTTCAGGAACAAAGTCATATAACAGTAAATAAATATTAATGAAGAATGAACAATAATTGTCTCGCCATGTCCTGAATATTTCCTAAAAACTTAGTATTTCAAAAATGTGTTAAAGTAATGAATCAAACAGAATTAAGGTGGAAAACTGAGTCATGTATAAAAGGGAAGTAGTTACCTCAAAGTATCTTTATAATGAATTATTTATAGGAGAGGGAAAAAAAAACCAAATTTCCACCTACCCATCTTAGATTTATGGTCTGGAGCCCAAGTAAAAACAGATTAACAAAAGTAAATGAAGCCTGTTTTTACATGGAAATTTTGCATACACATGGGAGATACTAAGAGAATGAGTAATTCTCCAAATTGTGGCTTAGGGAAAGGGCAGCTGGTGGATTAGAGGCACTCAGAACTCCCTTGCATTTTCATGAATCTAAAACAAAACATCAGAGGCATGACTACAGGGAAAAGTGGCTGATGAGGAAAGGCAAGGGAACTCAACTGTAAGCAGTAGATTCTTATAGGTCAGATGAACTCCAGAAATGTTGAACTTTAGATTTGGAAAATAGTGAGCCATCACACAAAGTACTAGACCAAAGTGGTAAGTAGTAATAATAATAATAATAATAATAATAATAATAATAATAATAATAATAATAATAAAATCCACCCCTGGAATCCCTTCAGTAGAACTGTAATAAAAAAGAAAAGGGTCAGAAAGCCCCACAGACACACATTGTGGCATTCTACAAAAATACTATTTTTTTTGATACTTTATTTACATTTCAAATGTTTCCTCCTTTCCAGATCTTCCCTTTTGAACATCCTTATTCCCTCCCCCCTCCCCCCTCCCCCTGCCTCTATGGGGGTATTCCCCCACCCACCCACCCACCCACTCACTCTCGTCTTCCCTCCTTGGCATTCTCCTATATTGGGGCATCTAACACCCTCAGGCCCAAGGGCCTCTCCTCCCCCTGATAGATACAAGATCCTCCTCTGCCATATATGTGGCCAGCACCATGGGTCCCTCCCTGTGGATTCTTTGGTTGGTGATCCAGTCTCCTGGAGCACCAGGGGGTCAGGCCAGTTAACATTGTTGCTCCCTACCTGGGGCTGCAAACCCCCTCAGCTCCTTCAGTCCTTTCTCCAACTACTATTCTTGATGGGAGGTTTGCAAACTACATAGCAAACAGACACTGGAGAAAGGGCCAGTGACCGTTGTGTTGCACAATGATGTCACAGTGGGCAGCCTCTTTTAGGAGAAGACTTAAAGTAAAATAACAGATACAAGATCTTGGATTTTTTCATCTTTATTTGTTCTTTGACAATATCACACACTGTATGTTTTTGTTTTATCTTTTAAAAACTAGTTCTTTAAGAATTTTTTATGAGTTTTGATCATATTTATTATTCAGCCTTCAACAGTTTCCGGACCCATCCCCTTCCCTTCCTGTGCAATTTTATATCTTCCCCAACACACATATCGAGGTCAATTTGTGCTGCCCAAATAGTCTTAGATATGTGGCCTTCTACTAGAGCATATTTGAATGATCATGGACTAACTTTTTGAGAGAAAGAACCCTTCCTTTCTTACCAACTAACAATTACCAATAACTCCTTGTCTAGGGATAGAATTCCATGCCCAACTTCCCTCACTATGGTGGGATTTGGTCTGACTAAGAATTCAGTAGTGTTTTTTCTCTGCACCTTGTCAGTTGTGGGATATCATGCTAATCACCACCTAGTACAAACAGAAGTTTCTCAGATGAAGACAGAAAAGTGCATCAATGTATAGGTATAACACTAAGTCATTAGTAGTCAGTTTAATACGATATTCATTTAGCAGCATACTAGTAATAAGTTTCTTCTAGGGCCTATAATCTCACTGGCCATGGGTTCTTGGCCTAATAAAGGTACCCTGTATAGATTTCATCTTGTAGAGAGGGACTTCAATCCAGTCATAAAGTAGATGGATTCTCCCACAACATTTGTGACACTATGCATCAGTGGGAACATCTTGGCAGGCCAATCATTATTGTAGCTTGCAATTTTAACAACTGAGTATGACTGATGATTGCTTTTCTCCTCCAGTAGTATATACATAGTACCTTTCAGTATTATGAAACCTAGGCAATAGAGAAGAAGATTACAGGTCAGTACCAACTTGATTTCTTCATATTCAGTGATTCAAAGATGTAGTATCTTCAGCAATAGGCTCTTACTTGTTCACAGTCAAAATCTGGGGATTACCCAGGAGAATTGCTATTGATATTGCAAATTCAATTGTAATGTCTGGAGGTCTTTTTTATCTCATTGGCTAACAAATCAAAAAGATGAAGCCCATTTCCAGGACTAACCATTTTAATTGTTGTCCTCTTATGTCTGATAGAGGCACTGTTGTTTCATTATAGGATAACATCACTGTAAATATTTTTAATATATGTGTATAGATGTAGTTTATGAAGAGTCTACTTATCATGTCTAAGTATTACTCTTATGAAAAGTCTTCAGGTTATTTTACCTCCCAAATTCCTTAATCTACACTATCTTCTCCTCCCCACAGCAATTTATCCTATTTACTTCCATAACTCTTCTTAACCCTTTATTCCAGTGTTTTCTATGTCTCCTCCCTTACAAGAGCCCTTTTCTGTGACCCCTTAGTAATTTCGTTACCTATGTAGGTATTATAAATAAGGGAAATATATTTAAATATTGAAAGCTAATATCAACATGAGATAAAGCATGCAACCTCTGTCTTTCTGTGTCTTGGTTGCCTCACTCAGAATTATTCAAATTAACTCAAATGGCACAAAGTACTTGATCATATTCATACCCTGCTCCAACTCCTCCAGATTAGCCCTCCTGCTGCAGTGGTGGCACATGCCTTTAATCCCAGCACTTGGGAGGCAGAGGCAGGTGGATTTCTGAGTTCAAGGCCAGCTTGGTCTACAGAGTGAGTTCCAGGACAGCCAGGGCTATACAGAGAAACCCTGTCTCAAAAAACCAAAAAAAAAAAAAAAAAAAAAAAAAAAAAAAAAAAAAAAAAACCAGATTAGCCTTCCTTCCCAACCCACCCAAATTCCTGCCCTCCTAAAAATATTTTAAACCTATCAAATACAATTTATAATACCACATACTTTTATATGTGTGCCCTTCCACTAGAGCATAGCTGACTTACCTGGGGTTACAGTCTTAAAGAAATCTCTCTCTCTCTCTCTCTCTCTCTCTCTCTCTCTCTCTCTCTCTCACACACACACACACACACACACACACACACACACAGTTGTTTTGACTTAGATTCAGAGACATGGGTCTTCTCAAGTGGCAAATATATGCCATGCAGCAAATGAAGTCTATAGGTAATTAGAGGAGGAACACTGTAGACTAAAATATGGGAGGAAGAAAATGAACAGCTGTGTGCATACCAGTGAGAATGCTAGAATGGAGAAATGCACAGTCAGGGCACACAGGACCTTGTTTGCAAAGTAGTTTGGATTGGATTGTATTTTAATAGAGTTTAAAAGAGTGACACACTATCTTGAGGTAGTAAATCTTGTCATGCCACTTGTCCTTTCTGAGATTGCCCATTGGGGCCACTAGGAGTAATGCATTAATTATTTGTATAATGCATCACAAATCAGTGTATCATGCTTCAAACCACTGGGGTCTGACTTCTCTAAAGTGTTGAATTTTTCATTTTTGTTTTTTTTTCCTTTTTCCTCTACATTTATTGGCCTTTAGTAGCGATTTGAGATCATTAACGCAATTCTGAACCTACAGAAGAATGTGAATGAGAACCAGATAAGGAAGGTGAAATTTCAAAGGAACTAAAAGAAAAGGCCAAGGTTATTGATGAGAAAAACAGATGAAGAAAGAGAAAGATTTCAAATTCTTGAGTTTTGGCTGACCTTCTCAAAGCATATTAACATGCTCAATGATGTGGCTCAGGAACATGGTGAACCTACTCTGATGCACTTGAATGATATTAGAGGTATGAGATGGTGTCCAGCCTGTGAGGTTTTATCTTAGATTTTCCTTTTGAACTCAATGACTATTTCACAAACAACATGTTAACAAGGACATAAAGGATAAGGACATATCTGGACAATTCTTATCCCCTTTCTTTTGATGGAAAAGAAGGTATGAGTTGTACAAGATACTAAGTAGACTAGAAAAAAAAGAATGTCACTGAAACCATTACTAAGAGACAAACAAAAAGAATGTGGGTCAGTTTATACTGTGATTATAAGAGTTTCCATTAAAACTCTGAGCTCTGGATGTGTGGCTGCTCAAGCATCCTTGTTGCAGATTTAGAAACTGGACTCATTTTTGAGGAGCCTATAATCCCAAGATTGAACTTATACTTTATAGTAGCAAGGGTGGATGTCAATATTATGAAAAAGTTAAAGAAACAGATTCTTGTTACTAGATTTTTAAGCAATTCAAAAGATGAAGTAAGCCTTTTCCAATGTTGACTGCAGTAAATATTTTCAGGATGTCTGCAAGTACAAGAATGCAAATAGGTCCATGGATATCACCCTACAAAAGGCCAAGTAGATCAAAGACCTCAACATAAAACCAGACATATTAAATTCAATAGAAGAGAAAATGGGAAATAACCTTGAATGCATGGGGACAGGAAAAGACTTTCTGAACAGTGATAGTACAGACACTAAGAACAACAATTAATAAGTGGGACTTCATAAAACTGAAAAGCTTCTGTAAGGCAAAGGGCACAGTCAATAGGTCAAAACAACAGCCTACAAAATGGGAAAAGATTTTCACCAACTCCACATCTGACAGAGTGCTAATACACAAAATGCATAAAGAACTCAAGAAACTAAGTAACAAAACCCTCAAATAATCCAATTAAAAATAGAAATAGATCTAAGTAGAGAACTCTCAATAGAGGAAACTCAAATGGTTGAGAAACACTTAAAGAAATGTTCAACATCCTTAGCCATCAATGAAATGCAAATCAAAACTACTTTGAGATTTCCTCTTAACACCTGTCAGAATGGATAAGTTCAATAACAAACATGACAGCTCATGCTGGCAAAGATATGGTGCAAGGAAAACACTGCTCCATTATTGGAGGGAGTGCAAATTCATATAGCCACTGTGAAAACCAATATGTAGTTCGTCAGAAAATTGGAAATCGATCTACCTCAATACCCAGTCATACTACTCCTGGGCGTATACCCACCCTAGGATGCTCGATCATACCACAAGCACATTTGCCCAACTGTGTTTCTTGTGACTTTTAATCATAATAGCTGGAAACTGGAAACAGTCTAGAAAACCCTCAACCAAAAAAAATGGATAAAGAAAATGTGGTACATTTACAGAATGGAGTATTCTTCAACTGACACACACACACACACACACACACACACATATGTACATGTATGTATATATATACATATGTACGTATGTATATATATATGTATGGTGTATATGTATGTATATATAAAATGAAATTTACAGGCAAATCACCTTGAGAGATATTGTACTATTTAATTATAAATGGATATTAGCCATTAAATAAATGATAACCAAGCTACAGCCAATAGACTCAGAGAGGTTAGGTAAAGCAGAAAGGTCTATGGCAGATGTGTGGACCTCCCTGGGTGGGAAAAATAAAATAGATTTTGCAAGTGAACTGGGAGCAGGTGGAAACAGGAGTGGAAGACTGAGGATGAAGGAGATGAGGTGGAGGGAGAGAATGTACACAGATGTCTGGAATTGGCAGGCTTTTGAGGGGAGGAGTATGGAATCCTAGAGGAATAGAAACTTCCTGGATGTATGAAGGTGATCCTAAGAGGAATCCTAATAATGGAGGATACAAGTTCTCTAGTGATCATCTCTTTTTGCCAGGCAAGGCTTCCAGTAGTGAGACTGAGTTGTATTCATTTGAGTGTATGGCCAAGGGATTCCCACGGAAATCCCAAACAACCCAGGCTGCTGGTAAGAGGAAGGGCTGTTCTTCCTAAGCTGACTCTAGGGCCCTGTGACCCTATGACTCACTGACCATGAAGAAGTGCATCTGGTGCTTACATAGAGCCTTTGCATCTATGTTCTAGGGTCTTTGGTGAAGGAAGGTATTCTACAGGTGACCAAAAGAGAAACAAACAAAAGTATCCATAAAATGACTGCTAGTGATATTCTGCTATATTCATAGATCCATGTTTTATCCAGTCATCGTCAGAGAGAGACTTCCTGTGGCAGCAGACAGAAACAGATGCAGAGACCCAGAGCCAGACATGAGATACACAGGCACAGACACACACACGTACACACACACAGAGAGAGAGAGAGAGAGAGAGAGAGAGAGAGAGAGAGAGAGACTCCTCCCCTCAGAGCTCAGGCAATCCTGTGAAGATTGTAAGAGCCAGAGGTGATGGAGGACAGATGGAGAACAAGGTCCTCTGAATCAACCAAACAAGGATCACATGAATTCATAGAGACTGAAGCAGAGAGCACAGGGTCTAAACGAGTGTGTACCAGGTCCTCTGCACATACATTTTTATGTGACTGCTAACTGGAAAAACAAATGTGTCTCTGACTCTTGGACCTGCTTTTGTGACTCTTTTGGGTTGCTGTGTCCCAGCTTCAATATAATTTTTGCATCATCTTATATTTTATTGTGTCATATTTGATTGTTATCTCTTAGAATCCTGTTCTTTTCTAATAAAAGACAGAAAGAAGATATATCTGGAGGGGAGAAGAGTTGGAAAGGAACTAGGAGAAGGAGAGCTAGGGGGAACTATAATCAGGATATATTGTGTGAGAAAAGAATCTATTTCCAATAAAGTGGAAAAATAATGGGAAAAATGTGTTAGCCTCAAGTTGTACTGGTTACTTTTCATGTTGAGACTTTTGAGTTAAATTGTATTACCAACAAACTCTGTAATCATAATCTCCCAATCTCTTCATATACTAAAGTTTAAAATGTATCCATGAAGTAGACACAATTATGAAAATCAACAACCATTAAGCATACACAAAAAGAAAATCCAGAAGGAGGTATCACTTAACACATATTAAAATGGCTACTATCAAAACTAAAATTCATAATGAATGATAGTAGGCGTGTAGAGAAAATGAAACTGTTAGAAATACATACTAATACAGCCATTCTGAAAAATAATACAAGGACTTATCAAAAATTTGCTACCATATGACATAGCAATCAATTTTATGAATATAAAATGAAATTTCTTAATTCTTTGTCCATTTAACCATACTCATGTGGCAACATATACAACATTTGGGAATATTATGATGATGAAAATAAGCAAGACACATAAGGAGAAATAGCATGTATGTCACTCAATAGTATACCCTAAATATCATTCACATTTCCTGATTTCAAAACCTACTCCAAGCTACATTATTCCTAACAGTATGATGGTAGCAGAAAAAGATATGTGAAACAATGAAAAAATTAACTATAAAATAAAACAACACATATATGGGCTATTGAAAATATACAAATGTACCATGATCAGTCAGGAAGAGAGGCCAGAAATTTTAACACATGTTGCTACAAAAATTTTGTATGTGCACACAAAGAATAATTTTGGATAATTTCCTTATGTAATGGTTATATTCAGTGACTAGATTGACTATATTTATAATCACCTATGAGAGATTTTTCTGGGCATGGCTATTAGTGCATTTCCAGAGCAATTTAACTAATAAAGAAGCACATGGAATGTTAGCCAGAATGTAGCACTATGAATCAAAATAAACCCTTAAGTTGCATTTGTCAGTTATTTTATCATAGCAGTGAGAAAAGCAACTAATAAACCGAATGTAAACTCTAAGAGGAAAAGGTTGAACTCCAATGATGAAAGTTATATTTATAAGAAAAATTGGGGGAAAAATATCATGCATGATTTCTTTATGCCACAAAAGAAAAAAATCAATAAACTAGACGTTTTCAAAATTACATTTTTCTTGTAGAACTCTAGTAAGACAATGATTTATAAAATGTCATGTCACCTATATGGAAAAAAACTAGTATTCAGAATGTATAAGACCTAAAAAAAACAATCAAATTTTAGAATGTGCATATATGTGGCAATGCAATGGAACTTTTGCTGAACCTCACAACCAGAGTTAATAATACAACTTGAAATTACTCACTCAAGACTTAAAATTATTAGTCTACTGTGTAATCAGCCTATTTTCTTAATCAGCATTTAAGAGAAAAATATAAGAACCAATCTTACTTGCCTTTGATTTTCATGTAATCAACTTTCACAACATAAGCTAATATATAACTGTAATCTTAAGTTATATACTCTTCCATGACCCTGATATAGGAAAATAGAGTTTGGAAACAATCTTCTAAAATAAGTATCTACCATAAATGTTAAAAATAACATTTAAATATTCATTGATAAACAGTGATGATTGCAGTGCCCTGTTAAATATGTTTTTTAAGTATTCCATTCTTTCACAATAAGATGCTTTCTGTTATTTTCACTAAAGACAGAAAAAATGTCATTTTTTTAAGGTACAGACTCACCCAGTAACAAACACATTCACACAGAAACAGATGTATATAAGAGTAGGGACAGATTCACAAGACAGCCTTCAGGCAGACACAGATTCAGACTCATGCAACAAACAGACAGAGGACAAAAGACAGGGAACATGAAGTAAAAACAGAGTCCAGGGCCAGATGGACTCTGTGAAGAATTTTACTGGACCTTCAAAAAAGAACCAATGCCATTATTTCTCAAAGTATTCCACAAAATAGAAGCTGGGGGATATTTCCTAACTGTTTTTATAAAACTAATATCGCTTTAATATCAAAATCACATAAAGACCCAACAAAAAAAGAAAATATAGGCTAATTTCTTAAGAAAATATATGAAAAAATTCTCAATAAAATACTGCAAACTATGTTCTCAAGTATATTCATTCAAGAGGTTCAGGATTATTCAGCACATGTAAACTAGTAAATGTAATCCACTACATTACCAGACTAAAAGACCAAAAAATAACAGCAACAACAAAACTATCATGCTCATTTTATGGGATGCAGAAAAAGTCTGAGAAATATTTAGCATCCCTTCATGATACAAATCCTGCAGAGAATGGAAAAACAAGGGATACTTCTTAACATAACAAAGGCAATTTATTTTAAGACCACAACATCATCCTAAATGGAGAGGAACTCAAAACATTTCCAGTAAAATCAAGAACTAGACAAGGATGTCTACTCTCACCACATCTATTCAATATGCTATTTGAAGTATTAGCAAAAGCAATATGACTACTGAGGGAGACCAGTATAGGAAAGGATGTTATCAATGTATCATTAAATGCAGGTGATATGATACTATATACATAAAAGGCTCTAACATTTCCATATTTGTTAGAGACTTTCAGCAAAGTAGCAGGATACAAAATTAACAAAAATTATAAGTCAGGGACTTATATGGTAAAAACTTTAAAACATTGAAGGAAGAAACTGAAAAAGAAATACTTCAGAAAATAGAAATATCTCCCATGCCCATAGATTGGTAGAATTAATATTGTGCAAATTACTGTCCTTGCCAAAAGCAATCTGCAGATTCAATGTAAAGATTCCAACACTATTCTTCACATAAATTAAAAAATATTCAGTCTCATGAGGAAACTCAAAATCATCCTGGAGATGTAAAACAATACTGAATAGTCAAAGAAGTGGAAGCATCACACCCCAAATTTCAAGTTATATTACAAAGCTACAATAATAAAAACAATGTGGTATTAGCATAAAAAGTCACATTGATCAACTGAATGGAACATAAGACCCATATACAATTTCACACTCATATGACCACCTGATTTTTGACAATGAAACAAAAAGGACACACTAGAGAAAAGCCAGCGTCTTTCCACAAGTGGTGCTGATCAAAGTGCATGTCTGCTGTAGAAAAATGCAAATAGTTGCATATTTATCATCATGCTAAAAACTCAACACCAAATGGATCAAAGACTTCAAAATAAAGCTAGATAGGCTAAAAATAAAGTGGAGAATAGACTTGAACTCATTGGCACAAAGTTAAGACTTTCTGAACTGAATACTATTAGCACAGACTCAAAGATCAAAATGTAATAAGATGAGACCTCATGAAATGGAAAAGCTTCTGCAAGACAAAGGACACTATCATTAAGACAGTGGCAGGCTACAGAATGGGAAACTATTTTTAACAGCTATCTAGAATATATATATATATATATATATATATATATATATATATATATTCTATACATATATATACATATATATACATATATATATATGAACAATGAAAACAAATAATCCAATTTAAAACTAGAAAAATGAAACAGAAATATCTGTGATACAATTAAATCAATTTTCAACAAGTTTAGTCAACAGGAAAATGTTAATTAAAACTACATTGAGAGAACAATAGACAAATGGAGCCTCATAACATTGCAAAGCTCCTGTAAGGAAAAGGACACTGACAATAAGACAAAACAGCAACCAACAGATTGGGAAAAGATCTTTACCAATTCTACATCCAATAGAGGGTTCATATCCAATATATACAAAGAACTCGAGAAGATAGACTCCAGAGAATCAAATAACTCTATTAAAAAGTATGGTGCAGAGCTAAACAAAGAATTCTCAACTGAGGAATATCGAATGGCTGAGAAGCACTTAGAGAAATGTTCAACATCCTTAGTCATCCGGGAAATGCAAATCAAAACAACCCTGAGATTCCAGCTCACATCAGTCAGAATGGCTAAGAAAACTCAGGTGACAGCAGATGCTGGGGAGGATGTGGAGAAAGAGGAAAGCTCCTCCATTGAACCCACCCTCACAGAAGCAGGGATAGGGGGGATGGGATAGAGGATTTCTGGGATTGGGGAAACTGGGAAAGGGGATAACATTTGAACTGTAAATTAAGAAAATATCCAATAAAAACTGTAAAAAAAAACAAAAAAAAACCTACATTGAGATTTTATATTACCCCATTCATTCTGATTTCCCCAAGGAAAGGGGAACATTATTCACTGCCAGTGGGAGTGCAAACTTGTACAGCCACTGTGGAAATCAGTATACAGACTCTTGAGGAAGCTGAGAATCAATCTAACTGAAGATCAAACTATAACTATGTTTTGACATTGTCTTAGTCAGGATTTTTTGGGGGACAGGGGGTATTTTCTTTATTTATATTTCAAATGTTTTCCGCTTTCCAGGTCTCACTTTCGAAAAGACCCTATCCCAACCCCCCAACCTGCCTCTATGACGGTGCTCCCCCACCCACCCACCCACTTCTGTTTTCCTGCTCTGGTATTCCCCTATATTGGGACATCGAACCCCTCAGGCCCAAGGGCCTCTCCTCCCACTGTTGTCCAACGAAGCCATCCTCTGCCACATATGAGGCCAGAGCCATGGGTCCCTCCATGTGTATTCTTTGGTTGGTGGTCCAGTCTCCGGGAGCTCCAGGGGATTCTAGCCTGTTAATACTGTTGCTCCCTCCATGGGGCTGCCAACCCCCTTAGCTCCTTCAGTCCCTTCTCCAACTCCTTTTGCTGTGTCTTGATACCATGATCATTGCAACTTTTACAAAGGAAAATGTTTAATTGGAGCCTAGCTTACAATCCAAAGGTATCATCCATTGTCATCATAGGGGGAAGCATGGCAGAATGCAGGCAGACATAGTGCTGGTGAAGGAGTTGAGATTTGTATATCTTGATCTGAAGGCAGCAAGAAGAAAGAGTGACCCTGGGCCTGACATGAGTATTAGAAACCACAAAGCCCACTCCCAGTTGAACACTCCCTCCAACAGGCTGCACTTACTCCAACAAGGCCACATCTCCTAATAGTGCCACTCTCTCTATATCTCACTACAAAGATACTTTCTCATCCATGTTCATTGCTACATTATTCATAATAGTCAGAAATTAGAAACAGCCTAGATGTTCATCAACTGATCAATTGATAATAGAAAAGTAGTATATTTAATCAAAAGAATATACTAGATATAAAAATAAAATTGTGAAATTATCATGTAAATAGAGCTAGAAACAATCAACCTGAGTATAGTGACTCAGGTTTCAAAAGACAAATATTGCATATTTTTTTATTCATATGCAGATGTTAGCTTTTTTACTTTGTATATTCATGCTACAGTAGAAATAACCACAGAAGTTAAGTACTTAGTAAGGAACCAGGATGATAGAAATGGATCTCCTATGGAAGAGGAAATAGAGTATAGTGTTATAGTGAGTTAATGGAGTGTAGTATATTTTGCCACATATATATTAATCCCCATAGAAGGGTGAAATTAATGGGAATTTATATAAATGCTTTCAAGGGTACATAGATAATAAATAAATAAAGCCAGGCCTTTGATTTCAATACTTAGAAGACAAAGGCAGGGGCAGATTTGGGAAGTCAGTTGGATGGTGTTTTACTGGGGTAAACACATGTAGGAAATTTTCTCTGAAGTGGACACAGTTGAAAGGCTAATGCAGACTTGTAAAGGAACATTTCACTGAATCAGACATGGGAAAGAGGATGTTCTGCTAAACCAAACAGGTAAAAGGACATGTGATGAAGGATTCTTTGCTAATGACACACATGTCTGCCTTATATTGCATAGTTGAGCTGCATTTGTCAGGACTCCACAGAGAGAAACTCACCAAGAAACTTCTGGTGGTATACTGTAGTTTCTTGCCACTTCCACGAACTCAGGCTGATTGGATGCATGTGCTGAGGCATGCTACATGATGAGTCAAGACCCATGCTGAGGCGAGGCATATGGAGGACATTTGATGTTTGGAGGGCATAAATAGGACTCAATGGAGTAACAGAGAGAGGCTTGGCCAAGGTTATTGGTTGCTCTTCACAACCTGATGGTAAGGCCTTATTGCTGAAGATATACTTACATCATGAAACATGGAGAAGTTGAGCTGCTGCCCAACTAGAAGCTTTAACCCTATTGACTACCTCTAGCACTGCCACAATAGAGGTGAATGTCCTAATACATGAACAGCTGGAGACACAGTTACATACTTAATGTACACCCAAATCATAACATTCTGATGATAGGGATACTAAACATTCTATACTATAAGAACACATTGTAAGGAGGAATCTAGATGCAAACACTGTGAATAGTTTGTTCTGAGTTAATTTTCAGCCTGGATGCCATCCAAATTACTGCCTCATATGGAACCCTTTCCCAGTGACAATGAGGAAATGGTAAGAATAGTTACAACACATAATCTCAGAGACAAGGCTGATCATCTAGCCAGAGAGGCAAGACTACACTTTGAAATGAATGACCGCCTTTGTTTCCCCTCCCTATAGAATCTGCTGGATGAGGTAGAAGACAGATCTGTCTTCTCAAATTGCTGGCTTTCTTACTAAAACACAGCTTAAAAATTCAATTCCTGATGTTATTGTTGTCTTTTACATTTGTGATGGGCAGGGCAGGCAACAGGACCATTTTCAATTTTCTACTTGACCTTGCAAGGTTCATCTCCATTACATAATAAAAACACATTAATTCTACCAACAGTCAGTATCTAACTCTAATGTTAGATCACAAGTCTACCTCTTTATTAGGCTGGTAAATCCAGGAGACTAGCTCTAACATCCTAGAGAAATCAGGCCACACATTCCTGTAGTTCTCTTTGGAACAGAGAGTTTTCAAAGGGTGACAAGCTCCTTTTTCTAATTGCAATATAAGTTTAGGATCCTGCCCAATACCAATATATATATATATATATATATATATATATATATATATATATATATATATATATATATACTTAGTTTGGTGTAAGTCATGTGATATGGAAAATCCCATTAACCCCCAAGCTAATAAAAGCCAGAATATTTCCTTTATTCAGGGGGTTTTCCTGAAGGTTCTCTTTTCTCTTCAAGCTTGCTTTTATATTGATGATGACAGCTATCTTACTCTTATACTTTGTTTCTTTTTAATTTTATTTACTTTTAAATAATTTCATATGTGAGTACTAACTTCACATCATCTGCCTCCTTCCTCTCCTTCCTCCAGTTCTCTCCATGTTTCCCCTATTGTCTCTCCTTTCAAATCTATAGCCTCTTTTATTTAGTTATGATTATTATATATAAGTGTGATAATAAATATATAAATATGCATGTAGAAACTGCTGAGTTTTACTTGTATGCATGGCTTTAGGATTGACCACTTGTTATAAGATAACCAATTGTGGGGGGGTGCGGGGTCATCCCTGAAGAAGATGGACTCTCTCAGCAGTCATTGATGACATGTAGCTCTTCACATAAGGGTAGTTCCCTGAGATATTTCTGCCCCCCTATATTTGCATACCAACCTGGATCGTTAAGGTTAAGGTCTTGTTTAGACAACCATATTGTAGAGATTTATGGGTATAGCTTGCCAGCTGTCAAATATAGAAGACATAATCATGTATTAGATGCCTCTGTCCTCTAGCTCTTACAATCCTTTTACCCCTCTTCTTCACTGGTCCCTGAGCCTTAGGTGTAGAGGCGATGTTAGAGATGTACCAACTGGGACTGGGCACCCTGTGTTCTGTCATTCTCTCCATTTTGAATATCTGTGGCTTTTAAAAATGATTTCTATCAGTTATACAAAGAAACTTCTTTGATAAGGAATGAGAAAGTTTCTCTCCTGGTTTTAAAGGAATCCGTATTTCCCTTCAAACACTTGCCATGCTGTCACTACTTTGATGTACTATCACTATTTATGATTTCCCATTTCAAGGCCCAATCATGTCAGCCATGGCAAAAAGTCTCTCTCTTCTAATAAATCTACTATATAGATCTGTAATTTTGTATCAGTTGCTTTCCTCATATTTACTAGTCTTCTTTTTTCATAATATTTGTATTGATTATTTGGGAATTTCATATCATGCCCCCTAATCACACTCACTTCCTCATACCCCCAGGTCCATGCCTGACCCTTGTGAACTTCCCCCATAGCAAAAGAATAAATGAAAAAAGGAAGTTAAATTTGTGTTACCTATATACTCACTGGAGAATATGGTTGAACGTCAAATAGCTAGCCCCTTAACGAAAAATTGAGTCATTCTCTATCTGCACCCCAACCAGAAGCTCTAAGTTGTGGAAAGCTACCCTTCAACATACTTACCATATTTTTAAAGCATTCTCTTCAACACTTTCCTCTCTAGGCTATTACATTTAGTGGGCTGGGAAGAAAAAAGGGTAGTATACATTATCAAAAACAAATTGCATACCTCTAAGATAATAATGAATGAAATGCATTGACTAATGTTTAGCATCCAAAAAAGAAATAAGAAAGCAAGTAAAAAGAATAAAATTAACTGGGTATAGAAGTACATATCTGTAATATGTTGTGACACACTTCAAATGGCAATACTCAAGAAACTTAGGCAGCAAGTTAACTAGCTCAAGGTTGTCTTTGGCTACATGACAATTTCTAAGCCAGTCTAAGTTACATAATAAAAGTCTGTCTCAAAATCAAATTGAAAAATAAAGGAGTAACCAGACCAAAGGAAGTATAAAGACTAGCAGCACAGACTTTCAATTTTCAAGATCTTATGCCAGAATCTTACACATACTGGGGCAAAAGATAAGCTCACAAGGACTCTGACAACCTTGTTTTTATGAGTATACAGCCTCATGGCTACTCACTGGGCCTTCATATTAATGGCAATCACTTTAGCAGGCAAACATAGTATACTGTTTGGGCTCCTGTTGGAACTGCATGCCCAAGCATCAGTTCATTAGCCATCCAGTATAAAAATCTTCTAGGCCTAACAGGTCTTTCTTTTGAGATCTTTGCAGAAACCTCCATGACCCTATAATACTAATATTTTGTGCATTTGAAAACAGAGCACCTTAGGAATGCCAAAACAGTCTACCATTGGAACAAACTATGCCTGAGTTTCCTTGAATCATAGCTGTAGCCATAAATTGAATTTCTGCTTGAATAAAAGAAAACAAATCCTAAAATGGTCCAGAGCTACAAGCCCAAAGAGATCAATCTGAGGTTCCATAAAAAATTACTTTTCTAGGCCCATGAGCATATGATAAGGACAGCCAGGAAGATTGCTGAGATATTCTCAAGGCCTATTTCTAATTCTTTTGCCAAGTAGCACATAGATACTTGTTACATGTGATAATCTTTTTTAAAAGGGGTTACTCTACCACATCCTCCTGTCTAAAATATGTATGAGAAGACAAGCTGTCAACTTTCCAAGTTATCATTTTGTCCTGAGGATCTCCGTATATCTGACAAAAAAGAGACCAATAATCCTAGTGCCAAAGCCTAAATGATTCATTGTTTTGAGACATTATTTATAGTTCATCATTCATAATTTTAGCATTGTATCTTAGGCTATAGATATAGCACATTTAAATTCAACAAGGATGTCCTTTTCCTCCAATTTCTAATCAAACCCTCATTTTTGTCGGAGACTACTTCTGTAGTATTTTCCTTTTCTGAACCTTCATCAAAAATTCCCAAATGTTTTCTTTCTAATATTCTGGACATTTTCAGCTAGCTCCACCAAACTTCCAACCTTCCAATGAAATGGCTCCTTTTGGATGATACGATATTTTCCCTTCTTCTGCACATGCCTGATGCCTACCATGAGGTTGTTACTAGACATGTTCTAAAGGCAAACCCATGCTCACAGAAAGGCCCTCAAATCTCCAGTGATATAGTAATCCTTTCCCCTTTAGAATGCTTCTGATTTTTGTTAGAGAAAATAAGAAAATAAACCAATGTAGAATGAATAGAAGTGTTATATACTGAACGGCTAATGGACTTATGCATGGCCATACAGTTCCAGCAGGAGCAATTATTAGTTAGGCTTTTATCTTTTCTTCTTTCTATCTTGTGACAACCTTGTGATTACAATATGCCCTTCAGTGAGATAATATTTTACCTTTCTTAGGAAGCATAAGCTGCAAAAACAAAAAAATTCATTGGCATTAGCCTTTGTGACAGTTAATCTTCACTTTCAACTTGATTGAAATTATAATTACTAAGATGTTGAGGCATACCTCTAGTTACATCTTTGAGGTCACTTGCAAAATGACCAATTAAGAGGAAACAATACACTGAATGTGTGTGGTGCTATCACCTTATTGCCTGGAGATTCTAAGAAGAAAAGGTAGCAGACTGTGTGTATCTCAAACTACAAGTTGAACTGCCCTTCTATCACACTCTCCCTGACAAAGTAGGCTGATCACTCCAATAGCAAGAGCCAAAACAAATCTTTGCTCCCCTACGTTGTTTCAGTTGAATATTTTGGTCACAATGATAATTAGAAGTTAATACTACTTTTCGGTGTCATCACTACCATATTTGCATACATCAAAATTTAACAAGTATAGGGAAAGGTTCTGGTGTTTTGATGGGGAATCTGAGTATGAACAGTGAACGTCCTATTCCCCCATTGTTTCTTCATCGATCAATAAAGATGCTAGCGGCCAATGAGCTGGGTGGAATAGGTGGGACTTACAGATTTCCCCCCACAGACAGGCTAGCTGAAGCTGGGGAGGGAGAGTATTCTCCATGTTTTGGGCGAGAAGGAGCCGGTTGAGATCTTAGGTGAAGTGGCCATTGGCCACCTCGCCAACTGGGCCTGGGGTAGCAGGCTGGATAATAGAAATGTAATTAAGCTGAGGGCAGATTTAGGGGCTAAACAAGGAGAAGGTAACTGAACAACTAAAGTTGAGGGCAGATTTAGGGGCTAAACAAGGAGAAGGTAACTGAACGACTAAAGTTGAGGGCAGATTTAGGGTACTGAGCTGGGAGTGAAAAGAAGGGTGTGAGATGACTGAGGAAGGCTTAGAAAAGCCTGGCTATTGAGCTAAAGCATATCAAATATAAGCTAGTGTGTGTGTGTGTGTGTGTGTGTGTGTGTGTGTGTGTGTGTATGTGTCTTTCATTCGTGAATCCAAGGGAACCTGGCCAGGGTTGGTAGCATGGTCTGCCCAGAGCTTAAAGCAGGGTAGCAAAAACTACATGCTACAAACAAGTATGTTCACTGAGAGTAGATATAATTTTATGGTCCATAAGTGAGTATGTAACTGTAGAAAATGGTATATTCATCCAATAGAATATTTCTCTCTGTTAAAATAATGATTCTACAGGAACTATGCTAAAGGAAATTATTCAGACACACAAAAACATATATTGTGTTATTTCATTTAATAAACCAGGATGTTGTTATCAGTTGTAAGTTGGAGAATTATTAGTGAGTACAAAACTTTGCTCTAGAATGATAAAATATACTGGACATAAAACAAGGAAGTTTGCATAATAATGAATATATTATTGGCACTGAGGTGGACACTTGCATGGTTTAAATGGTAAATTTTAATGTATATTTTATGGTAAAGGGGAATGCTCGACATTTTAAAAGCAAGAGACAAATTTTTAAATTTAAAGTATATATAGAAACTATTATCAAAATGTTGGTCTCATATCCAAAAGGATAAAATCATTAACATGGATTAAAGAGTAGTAAGTGTAAGTGCCATAGAAAACTTAGAGCTATTTTTTTTAGAAAATAGCAGGTAAGAGATGCTAAGCATGCATAAAATTCTGAAAATAAGGAAAAATGAGAAAAAAATAACAAAAATTAAAATGATATTGAATTTGTAAAACTTTATAAATCTTTGTACCATAAATCTAAATAGTTTTTTATGTCAAGCTAATGAAACAGAATAAAATTGCAAATATCATAGAGTATTTTAAATTATGAAAAATATATAAATATATATCAACATTTACATGATGGAAATAAAATATTACTTAAATCATTCTAAGTTTTTTTTTTTAACAATATCAAAGTATCTTTCTTTGTAGATCACATGGTTTTAGATATAAGAAGCCACAAGAACCCTAGTAAATCTCATAATGCTTTCAGCAAAATAGCAGGGTAGAAAATGAACATTACAAAAATCAGAGTCTTTCCTACAGACCAAAGAAACATGTAGGAAAAGAATTCATCCATAATTCACATAATTGCATCCAAAACAATACTCTGGAATAGATCTAACAAGGAATGGAAAGAATTCCTTACTTAATATTTAAACAATCAAAAAAATTGAAAATACAATGCACTATGCTCATGGATTGAAAGAACACTGAAAACGTCTTCAATATCAAAAGGTATTACATATTCATTTCAATCCTCAGTGATATTTCAATGCCATTCAAATATGCCACCTATATGTCTTAAATTGATATGGATGCAGAAAAACACTGATAGTCAAAGCAATTCTATGCAAAAAGAATAAAACTAGAAGTATCACCATACTTGATTTCAAGTTATAGTATAGATCCTTAATAACAAAAACAGCACAGTATTGACACAAGCACAGGCACACATAGTTCATGGTAGAATATAAAGGGTGCAAATATATATCCATGTGTCCAGCAAGTTTAATTTTGATAAAGTTATTAAAAATAAACCTTAAAGTTACAACAACTTGTATTGAGAAAACTGGATATTCATCTGCGGAAGTATACATCTAGATTCCTGTCTTTCATAGTATAAAATCATCCCCAAATGAATCAAATATATTTTTAACCTTTAAAAATGTTTTTATTCTTTCATATATTACATTCAAACTACAGTTTTCCCTTCCCCTCAGTCTCTGCCCACACCTCCCTTCTCCCCAAGATCCATCTCCCTCTGACTGCCCTTAGAAAACAGCAGGCCCCTCAGTGACATCTACCAAACATTTCATAACAAGTAAGACCAGGCACATACCATCACATCAAGGATAGACAAGGCAACCCAGGAGGAGGAAAAGAGTCCCATAGGTAGGCAAAATAGTCAGCGACAGCCGCCTACCTACTGTTAGGATTCTCAGAAGAACACTAAGATACTCAGCCTTAATTAACATATGCATAGAATCTAGGTCAGACACCTGCAGGCTCCCTGAGATCTGCTAGTTCCCAAGTTCCCAGTCAGTTGATTTTGTGGGGTGTTTTTTCTTGGTGTCCCTGACCCATCCAAACCTTCTTCCCTCTCTTCTGCAGGACCCTCTGAGCTCTGCCTATTGTTTCACTCTACATTTTGCTCCCATCAGTTGCTGGATGAAGTCTCTCTCATCTCTTTGATGAAGATTATGCTCTGGTCCCAGAATACTCCACAGGCAGGACAAACTGTAGGTCAAAGGTTTTGTGGTTGGGTTAGCGTCCTAATCCTCCACTTGATGCTTTGCCTGGTTACAGAAGATGGGCAGTTCAGGCTTCATGTCTCTCATTACTAGGAGTCAGCTAAGATTTTGTAGATTCTATGTAGTTTCCATTGCATTGTTTCCACCTCACCTCCAAATTCCAGTCATTTCTCCTAGCATTTTCTTCCTCCCTAGCTCCCTGAGCCCCATCTGATCCCTCCTGCTCCCAAGCTCACATGCTCCTAGTCCACCCACAAAATCTATTCTATTTCCGCTTTTCAGGGAGATAAAAGTATCTCCATGAAATGGATAAAGAAAATGTGGTACATTTACACATTTACTAGTCAGCTGTTTTTAAAAAGTGACATCATAAATTTGCAGGCAAGTAGATGGAACTGGAGAAAAAAACCATCTTGAGTGAGGTAACCCACACCTAGAAAGACAAACGTACGTATGTTGTATTTAGCTGTCAAGTAAAAACCAATCATGCTACAGTCCACAGACACAGCGAGGCCTAAATTTATCTTTTTGGAGCAATTTTTTCTAGCATACATGTTCAGGGTGTAGTCATGAAGACAGGAAAATGGATCCCAGCATACATAGCAAGCGGGGTACCCCATAAGCACCTATAATTCCGGCTCTGAGGGATCCAATGCTCTCTTTTGGCCTTCCATGTCCAAGCACGAACATCTGTACATGAAAACACACACACACACACACACACACACACACACGCGCGCGCGCGCGCGCACGCACACAAATCTTTTAAACATTCATTTCTTCTAGATTTTCCAGTTTATCATAGCATTTGTTTTTAAAATATTGCTTAATAAACATATGAATTTCAGGGGTATCTCTTGTAATGTCTTTTTCACCTCTGTTTTTAATAATTTATTTTTTTCTTTTCCCCTTTTTGTTTCCTTGGCTAAGATTTGTCAGTCTAGTTTAGCCTCTGAAAGTATCAACTATTTGTTCCATTGATCCTACACACTGTACTTTTATTATTCATTTTATTAATTTTATCTTATATTTAACATTTTTCTTCTCTTGATTTTGAAATTCTCTTGTTCTTATTTTTCTAAGAACTTTGATGCATTATAATATCTTTCTGATTTTCTGATTTTTATTGTGGGAATCTAAATTTACGAACTGTCTTACAATCATTTTAGTAGAATATTACAAGGTCTGCAATACTATGTGCTCATTTTCACTATTAAGAATTTTTTAAATTCATCACTTGCCAATATCTATCATCACAAATCATTCAAAATGCATTGTTCAACTTCCATGTTTTCATATTTTCTGCATTTCCATTGACACTGAATCTTAAATCCATTCTACTGTGATTAGATAAAATATGATATACATACAGCCTGAATAAGTCTGAATTCAATATTAGGTTCAGCATCTTTAGCAGAGGAAATTTCAAGATCTCATAGCATTATAGTATGGCATGTTCAGTGCTCAATTGTCTTATTCAGATCTTCAGTGAGATAGAACAGAAAAATGAAAAATGAATATACTGTTGACAAGGAAATTGGTGTTAGTTTAAAATTTCAGATATGTGTGTTGCAGGTAAAACTTTTATGAGTGTAAAAGAAATTTTTTTTCATCAAAAAGAAATATCTTAATCCCTAAAACAATGGGAAATGTGTCTTGAGGACAAGATTCTACCTTTCCCTGACTCTATCTTATGAAAATAAAAATTTATTTGAAACGAGAGAGCCTGAACTTAACACTGAATGTGTTTCCTGCTGAAGACAAAATAAATTAGGGAATGTGTGCACAGATTCAGCAGACAAGGTTTATAGAGGACACAACAACTATATCATATGGAGACCCGACTACATGTTGAGATGCAGCAGAACTTGGCAGTATTGTCTACTTTGTTCTGATTTTGCAGAAATTCAAAATGCAAGAGTTACAGAATTATGTAGGCTTCTTCTACCTGAGATCAAGAAAGCTACTTGAAACAGACAATGTGTGGCAGGGTCAAGCTTCTCAGAAAAGAGGCCATTTGTGAGGTTACTAAGGCAAAGCCTAATTTGCACTATAGACCTCTGGATAATGGCAATGACAGAAACATCATATTTTTTCCACTGTTTTGAAGAAAGCTGCAGGAAGATGGCATGATTGAAGAAATGGGGTGTTCAAACACCTTTGTGACCTCACATTGCCAACATCAGTTATGAAGTCTGGATATAGAATTAGACTTATTGTGTTCAATATTATTATGGTCTTTCCTTGTTATCTTGGTATTGATCTATTTAAAATGAAAATAGCTATTTTTATGTCATTATATACAGAAAGTATGTAACATTGATTTTTTTTATTATAAAGAAGCTGACAATAAAGAATCACATTGACTCTCAGAAGACTTTGGATTTTGACCTTTGAACAACTCAAGACCTCTCGACTTTTGAAGGCTATTAAGATGAACTAAATATATTATTTAAATTGGAAGTTTGTTTGACATTAGTTTATGAAGGCTTAGCCACTAAGAGTGTGCCTGTACTTTGTTCCCTGAAACTTGTATCAGTTCAGTTTGTGAAGCTCAAATATCTGCACTAATGCTCAACAAATAGGTTCACTCCTCAAAGGCAGAGTCTATATCATTCCATGACATGTTTGTGTTTCATAATATACCTTCGTGGCTGCAAAAAGCACTCCTCACCATTGAAGCAGTACAAGTTTTGTTTCTCTACAAAAAGTTTCACTGCAGACAGGTGTGCTGCTGTTACTCCATGAACATGCATATCTCAGAAATTGAAACCATTGATACAGTAAACTACTATCCCATGCACTGGACCCTGGGGCTGCTTCTGTTAACTGCATAATTTTGCAGTAGTGCTTGATTCCCTGATCCCTATCTGACATCCTGTACCATAAACTATGGAGCAATGCAAGAAGATCTGTGTCAAGATTTACAGAGCACTAGATTTTGTCCTGAAACATAATCCTGGCTTCTTTTTTCTTCCAGAAGCATTCACACTTGGCCAAAAGTTACCAATGAAAGCAACAGATTAAACTGACTCATAGAAACAATGCTTTCGCTGCCAAAGTATGTAGCTATAGTCGTTTCATGCTAGCCTATGTCCCAGAATTTGGCTACATGATCAAAATATAGGTGCAATTCACCAGAAAATAGTATAGTTACTATTGTGATACTACCCACAAACTAACATCATCATCAAAAAGGGTTACTTCAGCTATTATTATCCCTGTGACAAAACTGGAAAACAGAAAAACACTATCAGTCTTTATCATCACAGACATTAACACCCTTTATAGCCACTTCAGATGGTTACAGTAGTTAAGTATCAGGCATTTTCTCTAATATTCAGATTTTAGTTTTTTAAAAATTAGGTGAATGCAGAAGAAAGACAATTTAGAAAAGAACTGTGATGAGTAGAATAGGGAGTGAAATTAAGAGATGGTGACTACCATCTATGTATATTATTAATGCATATAAACATGTAACTCCTGAGCATATAGCCAATAGACTTTATATCCTAGTGTAGGGATATTTGTCCATGCATATTCATTGCTGCTCTACTTACAAAAGCTAGAAATTGGAAAAAACCTAGATAGTCAACAGATGAATGTCTAAGAAAAATGTGGTACATATACACAATGAAATAATACAGAACTGTAAAGAACAAAGAAATCATGAGATTTTCAAATAAACGAATCGAAGTGGCAAAAGATTACTGAGTGAGGATACAATCCTAGGAAGACAAAGCCTAAATATAGTCCTAGTTTCAAATCTTTTGTTTTGTGTGTTTAAGTTGGAGTACTATGTGGTGGGTACATTTAAAAAAAAAAAAATGAACCGGCACGTTCCAGCACTTGTGCCAGCAACTCTCTGCTTCTGCGGCCTGGTCAGCTATGCACTGGTGGGCAATGGCTGACTTGTTTTATCCTGTGGAGACTCTGACTCAGAGCTCCACAGTCCCTCCACCCAGCTCACTAGGTTCCTACTGGCAGGTCATACCACACCAGCCCCATGCTTCAATATCCCCTTGGCCTCTGTGGTGCACATCAGGCAAACCCACACTTTGCTGCTGTACCTTTCTCTCAGGAACCCAGACGAGCCACCATGAGAAGGAAAACACCACACAAACTTAGTTCAGAAACAACGGTAACTCAGTCTCTGGGCACAACAAGTACAATTCTAATCTAAATCCTCCGGAAGCGAATCCTGATGGATCTGGCATTGAAACCAGGAGAAACTAGTAGCTACATCTATGGTGATTTTTTTTTTTTTTTGCAGTGGGCAAATCAATGGATAAATACATAATTAGTCAAAGTGCTAAAAAAAAAAAAAATAAGACTAGATTGCTTGTCCTAGAAGAAACATCTAAACTAACACCAATACCACTAAGGTTCAGGGACCATTGTAGAACGGAGGTCTAAAGCAAGTAAGAACTGGAGGATAGGAAGAAGTGTTGTGAAATGCTCTCTTCAGAAAATGATATAGCTATAGCAAGCATGAACTCACAGTAGCTATGGTCACCTACCAAAGACCTACAAAACATTAAACCAGACAAAATCCTTGTATAGACAGGGTAGATGATCTCTAAGCCCCACCCCTTACTGGGGAATAATTTGTAGGGGAGGGAGAATCATCAGTTTTTGGAAAGTGTCACCACTTTCTAATGTTCCAGTAGATAGACTTATGCCCTGTACATATGACAGTACCAACTAGACTTAGTGAGTTATTGAAAAAACACAAAGTAGGGTGGAGAATACGTTGAGAAGCACAAAGGAGAAGTTGTGTAAAGGAAATGGTGTAAATATGACCTAATTTCATTATATACATGCATAAAATTCTAAAACAATAAAGAAAAATTAGAGGAACTAAAATAATAGTGACTATTTTCTACATAACCTCAACAAAATCAAGAAAATACCAATAGAAACATTAAATTCATTCCATTAGGTCATATCTATCTTGATGCTAAATATACACAAGAACACCAGAAGAAAAATATTATAGGCAAAATATTTGATTGCCACAAATTTAAAAATGCCAGATACCAGAAAAATAAACTCAACAGAACATTAAAATCATTCTCTGTGCTCTACTAAAATTTATGAAAAATATACAGAGATAATTCAACAAATCAAAAAATGTAGCATGAAGCACCATAACAGAATAAGCATACAGAATATAATCTTAATGGAAGGCAAAATATTTTTATAATTTTGAACATCATTTTACAGTAAAAACTCAAATTAAATTCAGGAACAATGTATTTCAACAAAATAAATTCCACACATGAAAAGTCAATAACTCATGTATTTATTAGTAACTTAAATTTTAAAGGTTTCTGTCTAAAATGAGGAGAAAACAAAAAATGTCTAATCATCATTTTTAGTTTATATAGTACTAAAATGTCCTACTGGAGTAATTCACGCAAAGTACAGCAAAGCAGTTCAAACAGAAAAAGTAAAAGTGAAATTGTATGTTTGGTGCTGACATAATCTTATGAAAAGAATACCTTAAAGCCTTAAAGACACCATAAAACATCTGGAGAGATGTGTCAGTGTATATAATGCTCTTGTTCCAAGCCTGACAACTTGAGTTTGATCCCTGGAATTCACATGGTAAAAGGAAAGAATCAACTCCTGCTAATTGTCATCTGAGCTGCCATGTTCACCGCTTAGGCATGCCTACATACAGGCACATAGGTTCACACACAAGCATGTAAATAAATAATTGGTTTTGTTTGGTTTTTGAGACTGACTCCATCTATTATGCAGCTCTTGCTGTTTAAGAACTTACTTTGTAGCCCAGGAATTCACAGAGATCCACCTGCCCAGGTCTCCCAAGTGATGTAATTAAAGGCATAAACTACCATGGCAGGCATAAATAAATATTTTTTAAAAGACTAATTCATATAGTAAAGTATCAGGTTACAAACAGCATACCAAATTCAGTAACATTTCAGTACACTAACCACAAGCTCACTTAAAAAGAAATTAACAAAGTAATGCCACTTATGCGAATACAATAAAATATGCAGAAGTAAAATTACCCAACATGGTGAAATATTTGTAAACTAAAAACTAAAAGGTACTATAAAAACACTGATGATATTGACGAGAAACAAATATGTCTCATAATAGTTTTACTACCTAAACCATATAAGGAGTCAATTAAATTTGTATAAACATTTCAATGAACATTATTACAGAAATAGAAAAAAACTAAAATGTCATTGGAATCTAAAGAAACCATGAATAATCAAAAATATTTTGCTGGCAGTATCCACTATCCATTTTCAGAATCTATTTTGTAAATATATAGTAGTTAAAACATCATCCATAAAAGTAAACACATGATCAATTTAACAGAACAGAAAATACAGGAATGAACCAACTTATATATGGCTAAATGCTTTTTGACAAAGATGCCATGCAGAGAAGGAAATTGAGAAAGAAAAGGCCATCAATAAATAATGCTGGAAAATTAAATATGGGACATGCAGGAAAGTTGAAGTATGCTGTGATTTTATACAGTATGCAAAAATAAACCAAGAGATTCAAAAATTAAATTTAAGAGATACATTTGTAAATTTATACCAAGAAAACAATGGAAGAGTTCCATTATGTTGGATTCAAAATAGTTTTGTTGTTGTTGATGTTGTTGTTGTTGTTGTTGTTATTGTTAATTTCTAAGAAAGCATAGACAACACAAAGCAAAATAGAAAAGCAAGATAGCATCCATTGAAAGTGCTTTGTTAAAAACAATCAACAGAATGAAAGAGCACATTATTTCATTTTTTAGGCCTCAATTATGAACAAATTTAGTATTTATGAACAAATTTATTATAGGGGTTTCTTATATTATTCCCAAAAAATGAGAAATCTGGACTGAAGAAATAATAGAGTGCTTGCTTGGCATGTAGGATATTCACTTGATATAAGAATGAAAGATAACAGAGTAATGAGGGGGAATTCTTTAAAGAAGAAATTGTTAGAAGAGCAGGAAGACCAAAATAACAAAGTGGGGAATGATTTAACAAAAGTGAAGAAAGACTAACAAACAGTGTCACCCACTATGTTGGTTAGATTTTATCAATTTTGACATAAATAACGGTCACTTAGATAGTGGAACCCCAACTGAGAAAATCAGAATGTCCTGTGGCAAGTATGTGAGGCATTTTCTTAACTGATTGAGGTGGGAGAGTCAAGGCCACTGGGGAAGTGCCACCCTTTGAGAGATAGTCCTGGGCTCTATAAGCAAGCTTAGTGGGCCATTGGAAGCAAGCAAGCCAGTAAACAGTGTTCCACTGATTCTCAGTTATCTGTTTCAGGTACTGCCTCCAGGTTTCTGTCCTGATTAAGTTCTTGCCCTGGCTTCCTTCATGATGGACTGTAAATATAGCAATGCCTGTTGTCCCTAAGTTGATTTTGATCACTGTTGTATGACAGTAACCAAAACTAAACTAGGAGCCTCGCCTATGTTATTAACTTAGACCAACAGCATCCAGAGAACTTTTTCTTCTTATATTCTGAAAAGTTCCTTCTAGCTAATATCTTACCCTAGCAATACATTCAGAAGGCTCTAGATGTAGACACAATATAGTGGTGAAATTGTCCTAATACAAAGCAAATGATTTGCCTCAATATTTATACATACTGGAAGGGAGATAGTCCCATGTTCCATACAGTAAATTGAAATATCTTCCATACATGTATGATGGCTGTCCTTTGCATTTTGTATCACGATTTGTCTTATTCATCATCTTTTTAGAGATTTCTATTATTATATTTCTTGTCTCCTTTTCTTTTATGCTCAAGTTCATTTTCCTCATACTTTTCTAGCTTTTTCTCAGAAGCTTAGATTATTGGCTTGACATGTATTTTCTTTTTAAGCATAAGCTTTCAGTTCTATGCTTTCCTTCTAAGATTGCTTTAGCTACACCCTGCACATTTATACATTCAGTTCAAAGTATTTTCTGATGATAGTCCTCTGTTGTTGGATATGGACATATGTTAGTACTATGTGTTGGTCTTTTTTCTTGATACTAAGTTACCAAATAAAAGGTTATAGTATGGGCATATTTTGAATTTTCCACAAAGTCATACTGTCTTACAAAAATATTGTTAGTTTATTCTAATACTATATACTTATCTTTATTTGTTGAGCTGGTGTGGACTATAAATAAAAAGTTCAGCTGTGAGTATAAGTGGTAGTAGAAGGCATGCTGCTTTGTATTCAGTCACAGAAAGAAAGTTACAAAGAATTTACCACTAGGTAAGATGCTTTTACTACATTTCCTAGGTAAAAATCTTCAAACTAAAAATGCTTCATTCTATTTTTGATTGCATAAGGGTTTTAATTAATTGGATATTTCTGCATCTATCAGGATGGCCATGTATTTATTTCTTACTTTTTCCAAGTTATGGTGAATAAGTATTTATTAACTTTAAAAATGTAAAATGAATTTTTGCTCCTGGTTTCTCATAAGTTACCATGCTATATCATACTTCTTATACACTGTCAAAATTAATTTGTTAATGTTCTACTGAACATAACCATTCCTATGAAGATGGAAGACATTAATAATCTTCCATTCTATGGAATTATAATGTTGAAGGGTTTTTTTAGACTTAAATAATGAATTGTAATGTTTCCTTTCCTTCTATTCTCTGGAAGAGTTTGCTCAATACCAAAGAAAGATCTTGTACTTATGGTAAAAAATGTTTGCCAGCAAAACCATCTGTGCCTCAGATTTCCTTTGGAAATGTTTTAATAATGAATCAATTTTAGAAGAAATACATGAAACCATTGCTTTCCAATTTCTGATATGTATGAATTTCAGTTGTTATAACTTATTTAAGTGGCAATAATCTCATAAAACATAGCTTAGATCACATCTACTAGTGTAGTAACATTGAGTAACTTCATAAAATATACATTCTGCTGCTAGCTCTTCAGTCTGCAAATCATTGTACAAAAATCCATTTGTTATTGTAAGGGAACTATCAAATGTTTAAATGCCTTTAGAGCTGAGCTGTACTTAAGTTCATAAAGAAAAGATAAAGCACATAATGCCATTGTTTCTTGAGTCCCCAGTGAAAAAACCATGAGATACTACATTGCAAAAAAAATCATCATACACGATATTAGGGAACATAACTGAATGTGCAGCAAACAAATATACATTAATGCTTCAAATGAATTGGATGTGGTTGAAAGATGGAAAAAATGGTGACCATGAGGAATAAGAAGAGACTTGGGCCTACATGTGGCCACACTATAGAACATATTGGAAGTATTTGATCAGCTTTAATTAAGCTATTTGTTTTCTCACTATTGATTTGTTTGAGCTCTCTCTGTATGTTGCTTATGGGTCCCTTATCATATTTTTGGTTCATAAACATGTCATTTGGTTCTATAGATCAGCTCTTCACTCTATTCATTATTTCCTTTGTTGTACAGAAGCTATAGAGTTTTATGTAATTTGCCTGCTTTTGCTTCTGTTGCTCAAGTCTCTGTCATACTTCCCAAAACATATCATCATTAAGACTAGCACTTGAGCTTTCCCCCAGTGCTTTACTTTGCTAGTTTATAATTCTAAGTAATACATTTAGTATGTAATCCACTTTTATTTTTGTAGACAATATAAAACATAGATCCAAATTCATTATTCTGTGTGTAGACATCCAATATTCCCCAAACTACTGTTTAAAGACTCTATCCTTTCAGTTATTCTTTGATGTCAAAAATAAATTGCCCTTAATGTACAGAATTATGCCAGATTCTTTCTGTCTTTATTGAGGTATAATATTAGAATGCCTTTGTGAGATATATCATAATTTGATATCTAGATACCATGTGTAATAAAAATATAAGCATTTTCATTTTTTCTAATAGTAAGGCAAATGTTTTATTAATCATTTTATTTATTTACATTCCATTATATTGCCCCCCTTCCAGGAACCCCTCCCACAGTTCCTCATCCCATACCACTCTCCTTAGCCTCCAAGAGGGTACTCCCATTCTCTCCTACCCCACGAGCATCCCCCTTCCCTGGGGAATCAAGTCTCTCAAGGATCAAGCTCATCATATCCCACTGAGGACAGATCAGGCAGTCCTCTGCTATATATGTGCAAGGGTCTCAGAGCAGCCCATGTATGATGCCTGGTAGGGGCTCCATCTCTGGAATCTCCCATTGGTCCGGGTTAGTTGAGACTGCTGGTCTACCTATGGGGCCATCTTTCCCTTAAGCTTTTTTAGTCCTTCCCCTAACTCAACCATAGGGGTCCCTGACTTCAGTCCTATGGTTGGGTGTGAGTATTTGCATTTGTCTCAGATGCTGGTAGTGCCTCTCAGAGGACAGCAATGCTAAGCTTCTATTAAGCACACCATAGTATCAGTACTAGTGTCAGGCTTTGGTGCCCCCACATAAGATGAATCCCAAGTTGGGCTGGTCACTGGACATCCTTTCCTTCAGTCTCTTCTCCATTTTTGTCCCTGCATTTCTTTTAGACAGGAACAATTCTGGGTCAGAAATTTTGACTGTGAGTTGGTATCCCTGTCCTTCCACTTGGAGCCATTTATATCTACTGGAGGTGGACTCTTTTAGTTCCCTCTCCCCACTTTTGGACATTTTGGCTAAGGCCACCCCCTTTAAGTCCTGGGAAGTCTTTGGAATGTTCTAGAGGTTCCCCCAGCCTCCTACCTCCCAGAAGCTGCATATTCCCACTCATTATCCTGGCCCTCTGAGCTTTTCTCCTGTTCCATCTTCCCCTCTCTCTCCCCTCTCCCACCCATGTTCATTCCTCCCTCTGCCTCTCATAATTATTTTGTTCCCCCTTCTAAGTGGGATTGAAGCATCCTCACTTGGGACATCCTTCTTGTTAGTAAAACTTCTTACTATCTGTGGGTTTGTATCCTGAGTATTCTGTATTATTTTGCCTAATATTCTCTTATCAGTGAGTATATACCATGTCTATCCTTTTGGGTCTGGGTTAGCTCGCTCAGGATGATATTTTCTAGTTCCATCCATTTGTCTGTAAAATTCATGATGTCCTTGTTTTTAATAGCTGAATAGTATTCCATTGTGAAAATGAACCACATTTTCTATATCCATTCTTCAGTTGAGGGACATCTAGATTGATTCTAACTTGTGGCTATTACAAATAAGGCTGTTTTGAATATAGTGGAGCATGTGTCCTTGTTGCATGGTGGAACATCTTTTGGGTATATATGCCCAGGAGCCACATCACTTAGCCTTCAGGTGGAACTATTTCCAATTTTCTGAAAAACTGTCAGAATGTTTTCCTGAGTGATTGTACCTGGTTACAATCCCACCAGCAATGGAGAAGTGTTCCCTTTCTCCACATAGTAAGAAATTATGTGTTGAGAAATGTATCAATTCCTTTCTGGTCATTTTGAAATACATTATAGATTGTTTTAGTAAATAGTCACCTTATTGTGCATTTTGAAAAACAGAAATAAATCCTTCTCTTATCGAAATTAGTTCTATGCTCCATGTTTCTTTCCTCTATTCATCAATAAAATTAGGATTTTAATTTCCATTAAATCAGTGGAAATGTGCAACAGTTGTCTTTCTATGTCTGGCTTACTTTATTTGACACAATGACCTCTAGTTCCTAAAGATTATGTTCATGAAAATGTCAGGATTTCATTATTTTAAAAGCAGAATAGTATTACATTACATTTTTTCTTTTTTTGATACTTTATTTACATTTCAAATGTTTTCCCCTTTCCAGGTCTCTCCGTTGGAAACCCTATCCCATCACCCTTCCCCCTGCTTCTATGAGGTTATTCCCCCACTAGACCCCCTCACTCCCGTCTTCCCTCCCTGGCATTCCCTTGTATTGGGGCATATAATGCCCTCCGGACCAAGGACCTCTCCTCCCACTGATGGCCAACAAGGCCTTCCTCTGACACATATGTGACCAGCACCATGGGTCCCTCCATGAGTATTCTTTGGTTGGTGGTCCAGTTTCTGGGAGTACCGGGGGATCAGGCCAGTTGACACTGTTGCTCCCTCCATGGGGATGCAAACTGCCTCAGCTCCATCAGTCCCTTGTCCAGCCCCTCCATCCGGTACCCCAAACTCAGTCCAAGCATTGCTGTGAATTGAATCTTGGATATTCCGAACTTTTGGGCTAATATCCACTTAATAGTGAGTACATACCATGTTCGTTCTTTTGTGACTGAGTTACCTCACTCAGGATGATATTTTCAAGTTCCATCCATTTGCCTAAGAATTTCATGAAGTCATTGTTTTTAATAGCTGAGTAAATATTCCGTTGTATAAATGTATCATATTTTCTGTATCCATTCCTCTGTTGAGGAACATCTGGGTTGTTTCCAGCTTCTGGCTATTATAAATATGGCTGCTATGAACATAGTGGAACATATGTCCTTATTACATGTTGGAGCATCTTCTGGGTATATGCCCAGGAGTGGAATAGCTGGGTCCTCAGGTAGTATTATGTCCATTTTTCTGAGGGTCCGCCAAACTGATTTCCAGCATGGTTGTACCAGCTTGCAATCCCACCAGCAATGGAGGAGGTTTCCTCTTTCTCCACATCCTTGCCAATATCTGCTGTCACCTGAGTTTTTTATCTTAGCCATTCTGGCTGGTGTGAGGTGGAATCTCAAGGTAGTTTTGATTTGCATTTCCCTGATGACTAAGGATGGTAGGCATTCAATAATGTGAATCTAAAATAACTCTCTATTGTAGCTATAACAAATGGACAGAATTACTAATTTATTTTACATTGATTTTGTCTCCTTTGGAACTATATACAATAGTAGAATTGCTGCATGAAGTGGTTATTTTGGGGGCAGTGGTCTGTGGCAGGCAGTCTGGCATCTGGTTGAGCACAGGCTGAAACCCCTGGGAGACCCAGTGGAGTAATTTGAAAGGGACAGGAAACATTTTGCCAAGGTTCCAGGAAGCTTTTTTACTCCAGCCAGGGTCACATATCACACCCAGGTAGAGGCGTGGCCACACAGCCCCAAGCCATCCCCATGTTAGGGAGACACCTAGAGGCTTATCCATGCCCCCTCCCAGATACTATATCTGCCCTGCCTCTCTGGGAAAGGTGGGAGGTACAGTTGCATCCATGCCACTTTCCACATGATGAAAATAAATGCCTTAGAATTATGGACTGTCTCTTCATCTGGACCCGCCGTGGGAAGCAAGGGATCCGGCCCTCGATTAATGAGCTGTGGCTAATCTCTTGTCATGGGAGTTCCAGTGCTCCTAGATAGTACCCATTCACCCAAGCCTAAGCAGTTAGCCTGGCACCCTAAGCAGCCGAGAGCCGGTGCCAGCGGAAACCCCCAAATGTGCTCTGGCTAGCCCCATCTGTGGCACCCTGCAGGGACTGCAGTGCCCCAAGCTAGAGAACCCATGGAGAAGGCTGCCAAGCGTTCCCTGGAATGGCCTCCTCCCCCACCCACAGGCAGGGCCCCTAGGGGCTTCCCACAGCCCCCGAACCTGCCTGTCGGACTGTGTGGGAAGATGTGTGGCCACTTCCTGTGTGTCCTGTCCCATTCAGAGTCTCAGCGCCCCGGGACAGACACATGGGGCTTCGTTCCACAGTGCTGGCCATGTTCCCAACAGTTATTCTGCTAAATTTTAAGTTCTTGAAAAATCTCCACATTGTTTTCCAGAAAAACTGACCTTACTAATTTACATTCCTATCAACAGTATATGAATTTCCTTCTCTACCTCCTTGCCAGAATTTAATATATTTTGTGGTTTGATACTGTGATTTTGATTGTATTTCCCTGGTGATTAGTAAATTAATTAAATTTTCATATACTTAGCCATATTATGTCTTCATTAAGGGGATAGCTATGTATACTTTAGTCTGTTTTTAAAACCGTACTGACACAATCCCATTTGTCTACTTTTTCATCAGTGCCTTTGAATCTTATTTTTAAAAATCATAGCTCATTTTTTCTGAGGGTCTGCCAAACTGATTTCCAGAGAGGTTGTATCCGCTTGCATTCCCACCAGCAATGGAAGAGTGTTCCTCTTTCTCCACATCCTCACCAGCATCTGCTGTCACCTGAGTTTTTGATCTTAGCCATTCTGACTGGTATGAGGTGGAATCTCAGGGTTGTTTTGATTTTCATTCCTCTGATGACTAAGGATGTTGATCGTTTCTTTAGGTACTTCTCAGCCATTCGAGTTTCCTCAGTTGAGAATTCTCTGTTTAGCTCTGCTCCCCATTTTTTGATAGGATTATTTGGATCTCTGAAGTCTAGCTTCTTGCCTTCTTTGTATACCTTGGATATTAGCCCTCTATCGGACATAGGATTGGTAAAGATCTTTTCCTACCTGAGGACCCAGCTATTCCACTCCTGGGCATATATTCAGAAGATGCTCCCACATGTAATAAGGACACATGTTCCACTATGTTCATAGCAGCCATATTTATAATAGCCAGAATCTGGAAACAACCCAGATGTCCCTCCACAGAGGAATGGATACAGAAAATGTGGTACATTTACACAATGGAATACTACTCAGCTATTAAAAACAATGACTTCATGAAATTCACAGACAAATGGATGGAACTTGAAAATGTCATCCTGAGAGAGGTACCACAGTCACAAAATAATGAACATGGTATGTACTCACTGATAAGTAGTTATTAGCCCAAAACTTCGAAATACCCAAGAGTCACTTCGCAGGAACCATAGGGCTGAGTATGAGGTCTCAGATGGAGGACTTAGAGAAGGGACTGAAGGAGCTGAGGGAGTTTGCAGCCCCAGGGAGGGAGCAAACAGTGTCAACTGGCCTGACCCCTCGATACTCCCAGAGACTGAATCACCAACCAAAGAATACACATGGGGCGACCCATGGTACTAGCCACATATGTGGCAGAGGAGGGTCTTGTTAGCCATCAGGGGGAAGAGGTCCTTGGGCCTGAAGGTGTTAGATGCCCCAGTATATGGAAATGCCAAGGAGGGAAAACGAGAGTGGATGGGTGGGTGGGTGGGAGAATACCCCCATAGTGGCAGGGGAGGGGGAGGGGATAGGGGAGTTACAAAGGAGAGATCTGGATAGGGACAAACATTTGAAATGTAAAGTATCAAAACAACAACAAAAAGTCTAGCTAAGGGGTGGGAAACATGAATAGGTGGTTAAGAGCACTTGTTCATGGAGTGGACTTGGTTTTGAGTCCCAGCACCCATATGGTGGCTCATAACTATAACTCCAGTTCCAGGTTACACATGACATACAGACGTTCATGCAAGAAAAATACTCATACACATAAATCCTAAAAGAGAATTTTAAAGCATAGTTACAGAATTACAAAGAAAATGAGTATAGCCTCTAGTTTAGGCGCTCTGGTTTACAAAGTGGACTACCTACTATAGGCCAAGTCAGATTCTAGGCTATACTAATATATGGCCAAGATGACACCATGCTGAGGATTTCACTTTATAAGGAGGTCCCATCTTCGCCCTCTAGGAAAATAATTTGTACAACTAATTTGTACAACTTACAAGGAGTAGGATTTCTAGAATGCCCAGACATATAAAATTTTATTAGAAGCAATTTTCCCAGCCTTTAAATTTCTTTGGAAATCTTTCACTGATTGCTTGATGTTCTGTAATCTAGCTATACTGTAATTTATCTGGCCTTGTCTCCAGTAGTACACACTACACTTTGTTCCTTGTTTTAAGGCTGGTGAGATGGCTCAGCTGGAAAGTACTTGCTGCCCTGAGTCTGACAACCTGAGTTTGACCCCTGGATCCCTTGGGCCTGAGGGTGTTAGATCCCCCAGTATAAGAGAATACCAAGGAGGGAAGATGAGAGTGGATGGCTGGGTGGGTGGGGGAATACCCCCATAGTGGCAGGGGGAGGGGGGAATGGAGAGGTTCCAAAGGGAAGATCTGGAAAGGGGGAAACATTTGAAATGTAAATAAAGTATGAAAAAAATCATAGCTTATGCCTTTGTCTTGAAGTGCCTTTCTTATGACTTCTTACAGTTTAAATTGTTTTGTGATTATGAAAGACTATGAAACTTTTGAAGTTGGAGTAAATAAATACATTTTTGCTCAATGATATAGCCAGGAGCCTATGTAGGCCAGGGAGTAGAATTTGGTGGTTTAAATGATCATGGCACCCACAGCCTTATGTTTAAATACTTTGTCCACAGTTGGTAGAACTACTTGGGAAAGATTAAGAGATAAGAGCTTATTGGAAGAATTATGTAACTAGTGGTGGGCTTTGAAGTTTCAAAAGAGTCACACCATTTCCACTATCCCTCTCAAGGCTTATGGATCAAGATGTACCCTCTCAGCTGTTCTATCATTCCTCTTTATGGACTCAAATCCTCTGAAATTGCAAGTCAAGTTAATGCTTTCTTTTATAAGTTCCTTTGAGCATAGTGTTTGAATTCCAGCAAAAAAAAGTAACTAATAGTGTGAATCATAGTTTCTTTTTCCATTCATTTGTTGATTGGTACTTAGATAAAAAAAAAACCAAATCCTTACTGTAATAAGACAAAAGAATTCTCAAAATATTATTAATAGTACTGAACTTTAACAAAGCAAGTTTAAATATAAATCTCAAACTTTGAAGTCAATTATTCTTAGGAAGTTTTAGCAGACTTAAAATATAAATAAATAACCATTTCTTTAAACTTCATCTTTGGCCTTAAAATTATCTCTCCAATCCATATTTTCTATCTATCTATCCATTATCTATCTATCTAATCAATTACATAAACACATATACACACACCTGTGTGTGCGTGTGTGGTGTGTGTGTGTGTGTGTGTGTGTGTGTGAAAAGCTTCTTATAAAATTTACTGGGGTCCACAAGTATATTGGAAATTTCTGTAAGATATTCTGAAACATTGGTCTCCTCAAACTTTAGGAGAGCAAGTAGGACCCAGGACTCAACTTTGAACCACACTGAGCCTCTGTCTGTTTAGTCTATCAAGCTATATAAATATAGTCATTGTTTTATGTAATTCATATGTTAAAATGATTCAAGAGCATTCTAAGGAAGAACTTATAAAAGTTCATCTGGATTTTCTTTCACGATTCCATGGAAAGAAGAAAATTATTTTCTCAGGAACAATACATGGCAATCAAATAAACAGTTATATGAGGCCAAGAAATTTTTACTTGTGGGAGATATTTAATTCTTATCAGACTCATCCACATTTCTAAACTATATGGCGGTATAACTTAAGGTATGGTTTAGTTATTCCTCTTGTTCTTCAAGTTGGATTTTAACTTGCCATATTTGCAAATGGACTTTATATGTTTGAGAAAATATTCTGTCTGTAAGTGACAGTATCCTTTGTTGATGTCAAAATATGGTATGTCAAGGGATAAGCAAAAATAAGTCAAGTAATTTTTCTTGCTAGAATATCAGTATAGAGAGGTTTTGAGTGATATAGTCAAAACATGTCATCTTAATGATACTTGAAGTCATAAAATGTATTTACTCATAATCATATAATATATGCAATTAAGGCTACAAGCTAGGGGACCAACGTAAATAGCTTCTAGTTTTAATGAATATAGTCAGGTTTTAAATTCCTTATAGGTCACCATTTAGAGATTTGTTGACCTGGAGCTGTGTGTGCTCTAATTAGGGGTGTGTGTGAACTTTTGTACTTCCAGAACATGTATCACCAAAAACTTAAGATAAATAAAGTTAATTTTGGAGTAGTAGTTTCTATATTCCCACTCAGTATAATAATCTCCTCTACTGTTATTCCATATAGTTATTCATCTACTTACTAATTTCACTTAGTGTGTGCTGGCTGGTTTATGTCAGCTTGACACTAAAGAAAATGCCACTATGAGATTTGCCTGCAGGCACATATGTCTACGGTGAATTTTTTTGGTTGGTGATTGATTGGGTGGGCCAGTCCCATGGTAGAAAGAAGTACTATTCCTGGAATGGTTGTCCTAGATGTTATAAGAAAACAGGCTGAAGAAGCCATCAGGAGCAAGTCAGTAAGCAACATTTTTCCATGGTCTCTGAGTAAGTTCCTGCCTATAGGTTCCTTCCTTGAGTTCTTGCCTTTACTTCCCTGGATGATAAAATACAAGTTGTAAGATAACATATTGCCTTTCCTCACCAAGTTGCTTTTAGTCATGGTATTTTATCACAGCAATAGTAACCCTAAGACAGTGCTTACATAGTGCTTATTATTTTATAGATGATAAAAATTTGTTAAAAGTTCTTCCTTGGTATCCTTGTCTTGTGGAGTCTGAAATGGGCTCTGACCAAGTAAGCTAGTATCTTTAAATTAAGGAGCAGGGACAATGGTATAAAAACCTACAGAAAAGCAGTGATTTTTATAAGATCATTACAAAAGTGCAGTGAGGGTACTAGTGCCAAGGCACATTTTCATGACTACTCCAGCATTCTTTCCACATCAGTCAGAAAAACAATCATTTATACACATGATCCTAATTAGGTCTGAGAAGCTTCCAATGTTTTGAAGTAAAATTTGTCTTCTGTTTGTTCACATAACTTACCTGTGTTGATACAAACGGGCTGAAGCTGTAAAAACTAATGAAGTTATTTTCATATGTTACTCATCACAGTCGCTATTTGCCAAAGAGACTCTTTCAAAACTAAATTTAATCTAAATTATAATGGCAAATCCAGATGTTTCTGTATAGTAGTATTTTCATATCCCATATGTGTTGACTTGCCATCCTCTGGGCATGATTTAATTTATCAATAGTCTTCCTCTTAATATTGGCCTAAACCATAGCACAAAGTACAATAGGACAATTACTGCCTAAAGGCTAAACACTTATTTCTGCTAATGCAGACCAAGATTGCATTAGCTCTCTTTTCTAAGTATATACGTCACTTCTGATTCATTTTGAGAACACACTCTACTCAACCCTCAGGTTGTTTTCCCCCATGAAGTGTTGTTAAATTCACATGTTCCCAATTCTGTGTGTACAATTGATTTTTTTTTTTGAGCCAGAATTCAGAAAGTGAGTTTGGAGGTCAATTTTGAAGAAGAAATAAAAAGAAACATTTTGATAGATTTAAAAACTAGATTCTAAACCTCACAGGAAAGGTTAAAAATAATAATGCAGTAAATACTGTGGGAGATTTAAAAGAAAATACTTTCCCAAGATAAATGGAAAACGCAAGATACAAAAGGCAAGGAAAATCAACATGTAATTTTTATATTTCTTTAGATAATAGACTAGGCTTAAAAGCAGTAGTTTCTCTTGGGATGAAGAACATCATGTATACTTTTTAAACTTCATAAAGTTATAATAAAAATAAAACCTGTAACTCGGTGACTAGAAAGCCTTTTTAAATCATCACAATGTCTGCTCCCAAAGAAACAGTCTGACTCTTGACAATTAGACATTTGTACGTGACTCCAATAACAAATGAAATATAGTGGGGTCAGAATAAATATATAATGTAGAGGGTTATGCATAAATCCTTCAAGAGATATTTATAGGACCTACTGTCTCTGAACAAGAATTTATGAATGTTATGGCTCTATGACATTATTTTCTGAAATAGACATCAAGAGATATATATTGAAAAAAATGATTATATGAAGTAATATTTGTGTGACTTTTTATGGGGATACATAAACAAATATGTACTACTCTATATATGGGATCCATCACACATTACAATATCGATGTATCAAAGTGTAACTTGGTGAATCCATGAGTTTATTGGGGTTAGTTACAAGGAAATGGATGGCACAAAGGTGTCTGCAAAACCAAAATACTCAGTTCAGTCTGCATGAAAACTCACAAAAATTGCACTTTTATCACTCTCTGCAGAAGTTGTAAAAATGTTAACAGTGGGAGAGTATCTTCATCTCAGATGAATAAATTTCAACCTTTTTCAAGTTGTGCAGCCTAGAAATCTTGGTGCATTCTATACAGCATCCTTTCTGTTTAAAAAATTACTCTATCCTACGGACAAGGAATGATTTTTACTCCTATTGATGCTAAGAAAAGTGACACAGTAGCTATAAATACAGAATACACTAGTTGTTTGAAATTTCATAAACTATTGGATAAATGTTCATTATATTTCTCTGCTAAATTTTTGAACAAGAAGTGAATAAAAGTTGTCAAAAGTTTCAATTCATTTTTCATTCATTCATTTATATACTCAATATAGTAAGCAGATGTAAGTATGAAAACAAAATCTAGGGTTTAAGAGTTCATGCATTGTCCTTGTTTTTAATAGTGGAAGAAATGTGAATAAAGCACATTTTCTGAATTCATTTTTGGTTGAAAGGCATCTGGGTTGTTCCAGTTTCTGACTATTATGAATAAGGCTGCTATTAATATAGTTGAGCATGTGTCCTTGTGGTATGGTGTGGCATCTTTTGGGTATATGCTCAGAAGCCTTATAGCTGAGTCTTCAGGTAGAACTATTTCCAATTTTCTGAGGAACCACCAGATTGATTTTTAGAGTGCTTGTACCAGTTTGCAATCTCACCAGCAATGGAGGAGTGTTCCTCTTTCTCCACATCCTCACCAACAAGCGCTGTTACCTGAGTTTTTGATCTTAGACATTCTGACTGGTGTAAGGTGGAATCTCAGGGTCTTTTTGATTTGTATTTCTCTGATGACTAAGGACTTTGAACATTTAAATGTTTCTAGGTCATTCAAGATTCCTCAGTTGAGAATTATCTGATTAGCTCTGTGCCCCAGTTTTAATTGGGTTATTTGTTCTTTAGAGATTAACTTCTTGAGTTCTTTATATATTTTGGATATTAGCCCTCTATCAAATTAGGGTTAGTGGCAATCATTTCCCAATATTTCCTAGTGATGATGTCTTTTGCCTTACAGCAGCTTTTCAGTTTCATGAGGTCCCATTTGACAATTGTTGATCTTAGAGCCTGAGCCACTTGTATACTGTTTAGGAAATTTCCCCCTTTGCCAATGTGTTCGAGGCTATTTCCCACTTTCTCTTCTATTAGATTCAGTGTATCTGGTTTTATGTTGAGTTACTTGATCCACTTCGACTTGAGCTTTGTTCAAGGTGATAAATATGGATCAAGTTGAATTCTTTCACATGTAGACTGCCAGTTAGACCAGCACCATTTGTTGAAGATGCTTTCTTTTTTCCACTGTATATTTTTGGCTTCTTTGTCAAAGATTAAGTGACCATAGGTGTGTGGGTTTATTTCTGGGTCTTCAATTCTATTCCATTGATAAAACCTGTCTGTCTTTGTACCAATAGCATGCAATTTTTATCACTATTGCTCTGTAGTATAGCTTGAGGCCAGGGATGATGATTCCCTCAGTTCTTTTACTGCTGAGAATTGTTTTGGCTATATTGGATTTTTGCTTTTCCATATAAAGTTGAGAATTGCTCTTTTCATGACTGTGAAAAATTGTGTTGGAATTTTGATAGCATTGAGTCCTTAGATTGCTTTTGGTAAGATGACCATTTTTACTAAGTTCCTCCTATCGATCCATGAACATGGGAGAACTTTCCATCATCTGAGGTCTTCAATTTATTTCTTCATGAACTTGAAGTTCTTGTCATACAGATCTTTCACTTGTTTGCTTAGAATTACACCAAGATATTTGATATAATTTGTGGTTATTGTGAAGGGTGTTGTTTCTCTAATTTCTTTCTCAGTTCATTTATCCTTTGAATAAAGGAAGGCTACTGGTATGTTTGAGTTAATTTTATATCCAGCCACTTTGCTGAAGCTGTTTATCAGCTGTAGGAGTTCTCTGGTAGAATTTTTGAAGTCTCTTATATATACTATCATATCATCCACAAGTAGTGGTACCTTGACTTCTTCCTTTCCAATTTTTATTCCCTTGATATTTTTATGGATGGAACTAGAAAATATCATCCTTAGTGAGGTAATCCAGACCCCAAAGGATATACATGCATATACTCACTGATAAATGAATATTAGCTAAAAAGTACAGAATACCTATGATACAACCCACCGACATTAAGAAGTTTTAAAAGAAGGAAGGCCAAAATGAAGATGCTTCCATCCCACTTAGACTGGAGAGCAAAATAATCAATGATGTAGAGGGAGGAAGGTGCCTCGGTGGCAGAGTGGAGGGGGAGGGGAAAAGGAGAGCAAGATCAGGTATCAGGAGAGACATTAGAGAAGCCCAGAGGGTCTTGAAAATGAATGGAATTATGCAGCTTCTAGGGGTGGGGAGGAAGGGGGAACATCTAGAAAATCCCAGAGTCCTGGGACATGAGAGGATCCCAGGGCTCGATGAGGATGACTTTAGCTGAAATACCCAATACCTGAAGAGATCAGCTCCAGTAGATAAACAAGAAGTGGAAGGATGGGGTCACCAATCCACCTTCAAAAATTTCTTACCCAGAATTGTTCCTGTTAAAAAGAAATAAAGGGACAAAAATGGAGCAGAGATTGAAGGAAAGGCCATCCAGTGACCAACCCAATTTTGGATCCATTCCGTGTGAGGACAACAAACCCCGACACTATTACTGATGGCTTGTTGTGCTTGAAGACAGGATCCTAGCATGGCTGTCCTCTGAGAGGCTCTACAAGTAGCTGACTGAGACATATGCAGATGGTTACAGCCAAACATTGGACTGAAGTTGGTGACCCCTATGGAAGAGTTGGGGGAAGGATTGAAAGAACTTAAGGGGATGCAAACCCATAGGAAGACCAACAATGTCAACTAACCCAGACACCTAGGAGCTCCCAGAGTCTAAACCACCAACCATAGAACATACATGGGCTGGTCCATGGACCCAAGCACATATCAGAGGACTGCCTTGTGGAGTCTCAGTGGGAGTGGATGTGCCTAATCCTTTAGAGACTTGATGCCCCAGGGAAGGGGAATATGGGGGGGTTAAGATGAGGTGGGGGTAGGCAAGATGAGTGAGGGGTGGATGGGTAGGTGGGGCAACACTTTCTCAGAGACAAGGGGTAAGGGGAAGTGGTTGAAGAACTCTGAGAGTGAAGACCAAGAAGTGGGGGGACAACATTTAAAATGTAAATAAATAAAATAATTTTAAAAGAGAGTTCGTGTGAGATGGATTCATAAACAAGTTATTTCAGCATAGTATGTTGAATTCTATTATGTAAAAAATACCCAAGCACTAGGAAATGAACCTGGGGGACATGTAGCCTAATATTGTTGTAGGGTTGGGGAGGGCAATCAGGAAGCCATATTTTAAAAATTATTATATAAGTGATATTTCTAAAAATAAGCCAAATTTAGTCATGAGAGAAGAGTTAAGATAGAGAGGAATATAGGTACTGAGGACATTTTACCAAATAAAATAATGGTACAAAATCATGAAGTTTTATCAGAGAATGATAGTGTGATTTTAAAAAATATTTAGTACCACTGAAACTTACTGGGTCCCTGTGAGAAATCACCAAGAGATGAGGATGAAAATTTTGACTAGGTAATGAGGTGTGTTTGAGTAACATTAAGTAATTTGAACATTAATCTGCAATCAATATAAAATACCAAGTAATTTTAAGGTTAGGTGTGGTGTAGATAACTTTTATGTTTTATCTGAAGGCAAATGGAGGAGAAGTGGATCTGGGGGAGAGGAGATTTGTTGGGGAGACTGAGAGGGCTGGAGGGAAAGGAAACTGTGGTTGGATATAATGTATTATGAAAGAATAAATAAAAATTATTGTTAACAAGACTGTTGTAATTCATTCTAGCTTTTCCACTTTCATGATAATTTATTCTGGTTAATCACTTTGTTAATTATTTTCTCATATTTATATCCAACAAAAGGGAATTACTGTAATACCTAGCTTATTGTTTCATTATGGGAGCCAAAGTAATACTCACAGAGCTCTTAACAGACAGCCCCATGCAGCATGTCCTTGGGATATGTTATCTATTAGCATAATAGATATTATGATGATTGGAGACTTAGCATAGTATCTTCAGTAGCAACTGGATAAGTAAAACACAAAGCCTAGATAGTTTAACAATAGTCTTGGGGAGTGGAAATGGAAAGCAAAAATATTGAGTAAAATTAATTATTAACATTTAGTGGCCAGTCTGATATAGAATGGTTGGTGGAAAGAACAGACATGAGTAATATCAAGTGTTTTTACTTGAATGACTGGGTGTCTGATGATGAAATGTTCTATGTCAATTCATGAAAAATACTAACTAAAGGATAAATCTGGTATCTCCAGTCACTTAGAGAAATTTAGAAAAGATTCATGTATTTCTGCTGCACCTCACTCAGAATGCTGACGCACCCAGCATAATTAAACTGTCCAAGGACAAATAATAATGACAAGGGGTAGAGGCTTTCAGTATCCTGCATAGCCTTGAAAGATTGCAAATAGTTTCACAATCTTGAGAAATCAGAAGAAGAAGAAGAAGAAGAAGAAGAAGAAGAAGAAGAAGAAGAAGAAGAAGAAGAAGAAGAAGAAGAAGTAGTTGTCAACAGGAGAGCTGACACAAATCCTCCCAGAGTTCCAATGTACTACCCTAGGGCAATGAGACATCAGCCCTCACTAGTCTACATGGTGCTACAGGAATAAGAGAAGCTGGGGATAATCCTACTACTTTCCCTCAAAGGAAGAGGAGAGAAATGAAACATGACCCAAGTGTCTCTGCAGTCCACATTAAAGGAATTAAGGGTCATCAGCAAAAAACATGACTCTGTAGGAATAACTGAATAACTGAACAGCCCTAAGTTCTCCTACAAAACCTGTTTAGTCTGTACAATGGGGACTGAGCATTTGGCATTGGATAACCAATTTGTGTGCCCTTCCCTAGGAAATACTATTTCTATGTGTAAAATCAATTAATGAAAAAACAGTGAATCTGAAGGACAGGGGAGGTTGTAGGAACTGGAAGGAGTGGAGGGAGGGGAAACTGTAGTAGGAATATATTCTATGAGAGAAGAATCTATTTCACATTAAAAAAAGAAAAGAAAAGAAAGAAGGGACCATGCATTTGAAAGAAAATAAAGAGGGGCATATGAGCAGGATTGAAGAAAGGAAAGGGATGGCAGAAATAGTGTGAAAATTATAACTTCAAAAAAAATTTAAATGTGGATCTCATTGAAGTATACTATTTGCTAAGCATGAGTAAGGCTCTATGTTCATTCCCTAGGATTATAAATAAAATGCATATGTATATATGTAATCTGAACCCAACCTTCCAGAACTTCAGTGCATCACACTAGAGAAAAATGATGAGAAAAAAGCACAACTCTGCAATATGAAAAGCCTGTAAAGTCTAGAGAATTCTCATGGAAAGAAAAGAAGAAAATCTAGCACACAGTATGTGGTCATGTCAGTGGCCTGACCTAGAAACAAAGAGTGAAAAGTCTTTCATGAGATAGAAGATAAGCAATTAGCATAGAAACCTCTTCAAAAAAGAAATAAGTGATAGTTGCATTCAACTTTACAACACTTTACTTACCTCAGTATAACACTCTACATCCCTAGCAACGCAAAAACCAAATAGAGCTAAAAGATTGTTGTAGATAAGTAAAAGCTAAGGGTGTTAATTCTTGCCCTTAGACATACTTTTTAAATTCTATAGGAAAGTCTTCAAATTGAAACAAAATTTTAATAATAAACACAGAAGCATATGAAAATTGAAAACTCATGGATAATAGTAAATATGTACACAAATGGCAACTATTCTGATTCTACAATGTTGTATACAAATAATGTGAACTATTGTATCAATAATTTAATGTGCATGCAAGCCCAATCCAAACCAAATCCCATCACAGAGATGGGAGTTGGACATGAAATCTATTTACCCCTAGCCATAGATCTATTGGCAATTATTAGCTGAGTATTCCTCATAAATAAATCATATTCTTACATAATACCACATAGCCAAAATATCTGGACAACACAAATTGATCATGATGAGTTGAAAGAAAAGGACACAAAGTATGATGGGTAAGGAGGGGGGGGGAACTGAAAAGAGTTTGGCAGATGAATATGATCAAAACACATTGTACAAAACTCTAAATGAAGGTGTAAATAAATACATATGTATCAAAACAGAAAATAAATTTAAAACTTAAAATCACCTCACATCTTTTTATTTGATTTTATTTTACATTGAGATTTAGATGATACAAGGAAAGTCACAAGTAATCAAATATTTTCCATAGTCACTCAGTTCCCTTGGGCAGATAACCCCTGCCCAACCACAGATTACACTTGTCAGTAGTCTAGGTAGGCCAGTCACCCCACAGACTTCCCCAACATGATTCCCTTGTCAAACATCTCCAGCCCAACTACAGGTCACGCCTGTCAGAAGTCCAGGTAGGCTGCCCACCAGTCGACACTCCCCACTCTCTAGCTTTCAACAGAGCCAATTCTCGGTTGTCCCTTCCCTCATCATCACTATTACCCAGCCTCCAACTCAGGCAGATACCTCCTGCCCAACCACAGGACATACCCACAGGTCAACTTCATGACATGTAGCCAGCCCATAGACTTCCTCCACTCTCTTGGTGCCAACTTTCTGACATTATCCCTGTGGTGGTTTGAGTATGTATGGCTCCCATAGACTAGGGTTTAAATGCTTGGCCCATAGGGAGTGGCAATATTTGGAGGTGTTGCATTGTTGTAGTTGGATGGCCTTCTTGAAGGAAGTGTGTCACTGTAGGAGTAATCCTGATTGCCCTCCTCTCCTCATTGCCATATGCAGCTTCCAACTGAGGTGGAGTCACACTGTTGAACCAGAAGCCAAACTGGCAACCATATCTCTACATAGACCACCCACCTACAGACTTCCTCCACTCTCTTAGCACTACCTCGACACTATACCCAATCTACTCTCTCTATATATATGAGCCTCCAGCATGGGCAGAGACTGCCTGTTGAATCAAAAGCCATAACAAGCTGGCAGAAATGCTGTCCCCCCAACTCAAGTGGAGACCTCCTGCTAAACACAGGCCAGCCATACAGGGCAGAAGACCATAGAAGAAACAGAAGCCAAGGAATAAAACACAAATCCAAAAAAGATGAGCTCAGAAATTGGCACCTAGACCTAAAATCACCCAAAACCAATGTCTACACACCAGAATAAGAACATAACCCCCAACAGCCAAGACAGTATATCAACAGCAAAGCCCAGCTATCTTATGACAGCAAGCACTGAAAATTCTAACACAGGCGAAGCACAAGAAAAAGACCTTAAAAGAGATTTTATGAAGACAACAGAGGTCCTTAAAGAGGAAATGGATATATCCCTTAAAGAAAGCAAAGAAAAAAACAACCAGTTTAAGAAAACTAGTAAAATTATGCAAGACCTGAAAGTGGAAATAGAAACAATAAAACACAAACTGAAATCTGGAAATGGAAAATCTAGGTAAGCAATCAGGGACTATAAACAAAAGGACTACAAACAAAATCATCACCAACAGAACACAGGAGATGGAAGAGAGAATCTCAGGCCTTGAAAATATAACAGAAGAAAGAAATCTATGACTCAAATATAATGTTAAATCTAAAAATTTCCTAACACAAAACATCCAAGAAATCTGAGACACTATAAAAAGAGCAAACATAAGCATAATAAGAATAGAAAAAGAATCCCATCTCAAAGGCCCCAAAACTAAGTAACATAAAATGATAGAAGAAAAATTTCCTAACCTAAAGAAGGAAATGCCTATAAAGATATAAGAAGTATATAAAACACCAAATAGATTGGACTAGAAAATAAAGTACCTTTGCCAAACAATAATTAAAACACCAAACATACAGAACAAAGAAAGAATAATAAAAGCTGCAAGGGAAAGGGGCCAAGTATCATATAAAGGCAGACCTATTTGAATTACACCTAACTTCTCAATGGCGTTTCTAAAACAGAAGGGCCTGGAGAGATGTGCTGTAGTCTCTAAAAGACCATAGATGCCAGCCCAGACTACATAACCACCCTCCAAAAAACCTTTCAATCACCATAGATAGAGAAAACAATATATTCTGTGATAGTCAAATTTAAACAATATCTATAAATCCAGCCCTACATAAGATACTAGAAAGATAGTTCTAACAAAAGGAGGTTAACTACATCCATGAAAACACAAGAAATATTCTCACAACAGCAAAACCAAAAGAAGGAAAATACATATACACGCACACACACCAATTATTACCACCACCACCACCAAAAACAACAAATAATGACATAATAACAAGAATTAACAATCAATGATCATTGTTATTTCTCAGTATCAGTGATGTCTATTCCTCAATAAAAAGACACAGATTAATAAAAAGACACAGATTAACCAAATGGATTCAAAACCAGGAATCAGCATTCTGCTGCTTACAAGAAACACAAGAAACACACTTCAACATCAAATTATATATATATATATATTTTTTTTCAACATAAAGAGTTGGATGCAGATTTTCCAGGAAAATGGTGTATCCATTCTAATGTCAAACAAAGTAGACTTTAAACCAAAAACAATCAAAAAAGACGGGAAGGACACTTCATACTCATTAAAGTAAAAACTCACAAACTTGGCAAGGGCAGCTACATTTGTAAAATTAAATATAAATATTACTAGAGTTTAAACCATATATTGACCTTCAAACATTGAAAGTGGGAGACTTTAATATACCACTCTCACCAATGGGCAAGTTATCTATACAAAAACTAAACAGAGAAGTACTGGAACTAACAGACATTATAAACCAAATGGACCTAAGCTATCTACAGAACACTTCACCCAAACACAAAAGAATATTGTGATTCTTTTCAGCATCTCATGGAATTTTCTCCAAAATAGTTTACATACTCAGTCATTACAGATACAGGAAAACTGAAAACTGAAATAACCCACTGATCCTATCAAGCCACCACATATTGAAGCTAGACTTCAACAAAACAGAAAAAACAGAAAGCCAACAAACTCTTGGAAACTGAAAAATTCACTACTGAATGACTACTGGCTCAAGACAGAAATAAAGAAAAAAATTTAAAAACCTGCTGGAATTCAATGAAAATGAATGGACAACATGCCTAAACTTATGGGGCACGCTGAAAGCAGGGCTAAGAGGGATAGTTCACAGCACTAAGTGCCTATGTTAAAAAAAAATTGGAGGGATTTCATACAAGCAACTTAACAGCATGTCTGAATGCTCTAGAATCAAAAGAAATAAGCACACCCAAGAACAGTAAATGGCAGGAAATAGTCAAACTGAGGGCTGAAATCAATAAAAAAGAAGAAGAAAGGAATAATACAAAGAATAAATGAAACCAGAGTTGGTTCTTTGAGAAAAACAAGAGCCCTTATCCAAAATAACTAAAAGACAGGGATTAACAAAATCAGAAATGAAAGAGGAGACATAACAGACACCAAGAAAATCCAAAGAATAATCAGATCATACTTTAAAAACCTGTACCCCGCAAAATTTGAAAATCTACAAGAAATAGAAATTTCTCTTGATAGACCAATGTTAAGATCAGATAACAACTTAAATAGACTTATAACCTCCACAGAAATAGAAGCAGTCATTAGAATTCTCCCACCCCACACCCCAAAAAAATACCAGGGCCAGAAAGTATCTTTGTTTTTTATTGTTTTATTTATGTTCATCCCAAATGCTGTCCCCTTCCAGTCCCCCCTGGCAGAGTTCTTCCTGCAATTATCCTCCCCTTCACCTATAAGAGGGTCCCCAACCTTGGACAGCACAACATTCTGGATCATTAGCTATTCAGGATTAGGTACTTCCTCTCCCACTAAGGCCAGACAAGTCAGCCCTCTGCTGTGTCAGGGGAGAAGAGCTCAGACCAGCCCATGTATGCTCTTTGGTAGGTGGCTCAGGCTCTGGAAGCTCCAAGGGGTCCAGGTTAGTTGACACTGGGCTTCCTATGGGGTCGCCATCCCCTTCTGTTCCTTCTATCTTTCCCCTAACTCTTCCATAGAGGTTCCTAGTGTGAGTCTAATGCTTTGCTGTGGGTATCTTCATCTATGTCAGTAAGCTGCTGGAGGACAGCCATGCTAGGGTCCTATCTGCAAGCACAACATAGCATCAATAATAGTGTCAGGGATTGGTGTCTGCCCATGTGATGGGTCCCAAATTGGACCAGTCATTTCTTCAGTCTCTGTTCCATTTTGTCCCTGAATTTCTAGACAGGAGCAATTTTGGGTCAAGATTTTTATAGGTGTGTTGGAATTACCAGCTCTCCATGTGGGGTCCTGCCTGAAGACTAGAGTTAGTCTATTTATAAGGTTCCATCTCCCCTCTGTTGGACATTTCTGCTTAGGTTCCCCATATTGAATCCTTAGAGCTTGCCCCCTCTCCCAGCAAATACTGATACCTTGACTTCCTTCTTGATTTGTATCCCTTTGGCCTCCTTTTGTTGTCTAATTGCTCTAGCTAGAACTTCAAGTACTATATTGAATAGATAGGGAGAGAGTGGCCAGCCTTGTCTTGTCCCTGCTTTTAGTGGGATTGCTTCAAGTTTCTCACCATTTAATTTGACATTGGCTGTTGGTTTGCTGTATATTGATTTTATTTTGTTTAGGTATGTGCCTTGAATTCCTGGTCCTCCAAGACTTTTAACATGAACAGGTGCTGGATTTTGTTGAAGGGTTTTTCAGCATCTAATGAGATGATCATGTGATCTTTGTCTTTGAGTTTGTTTCTATAGTGGATTACTTTGATAGATTTTCCTATCTTGAACAATCACTCCTTCCCTAGAAAGAAGCCTACTTGATCCTGGTGAATGATGATTTTGATTTGTTCTTGGATTCAGTTTGAGAGAATTTTATTGATTATTTTTCCACAATGTTCATGAATGAAATTGGTCTAACATTCTCGTTCTTTGTTGGGTCTTTGTGTGGTTTGGTATCAGGGTGACTGTGACATCATAGAGTGAATTGGGTAGTGTTCCTTCTGTTTCTATTTTGTGGAATAGTTTGAGAAGTATTGGTATTAGCTCTTATTTGAAAGTCTGGCATAACTCTGCACTAAAACCATTTGGCCTTTTTTGGTTGGGAGGTTATTAATGAAAGTTTCTATTTTCTTAGATGTCATAGGATTGTTTAGATAGTTTACCTGATCTTGATTTAATTTCAATAGCTGGTATCTATCTAGAAAATCATCCATTTTGTCTAGATTTTCCAGTTTTGTTGAGTATAGGCTCATGTAGTAGGACCTGATAGTTTTGTTTTTTTTTTTAATTTCCTCAGTTTCTGAAGTCATGTCTCCCTTTTCATCTCTGATTTTGTTAACTTGGATACTATCTTTGTGCCTTTTACTTAGTTTAGCTAAGGATGTGTCTTATCTTTTAAAAAACAGCTCTCTTTTGTTGTTGTTTTTTGTTTTGATTCTTAGCATTATCTTTCCTCCTAATTGGTTGATTTCAGCCCTGAGTTTAACTATTTTCTGTTGTCTACTCATTTTCGGTGTTTGCTTCTTTTTGTTCTAGAGCTTTTAGGTGTGCTCTTAATTGCTAGTATTTTCCTCTTAACACTGCTTTCATTGTGTCCCATAGGCTTGGGTATGTTGTACTTTCATTTTCATTGAATTCTAGAAAGTTTTTAATTTCTTTCTTTATTTCTTCCCTGACCAAGTTATCATTGAGTAGAGAGTTGTTTATTTCCCATGAGTATGTTGGCTCTCTGCTGTTTCTATTGTTGTTGTTGTTGAAGTCCAGCCTTAGTGCATGGTGATGTGATAGAATGCAAGAAGTTATTTCAATATTCCTGTATCTGGTGAGGCTTGTTTTATTTCTGATTATATGATCAATTTTGGAGAAGGTGATGTGGGATGCTGAGAAGCTACATTCTTTTTATTTAGGGCAAAATGTTCTGCTAAATCCATTTGGTTTATAATTTCTGTTAGTTTCATTGTGTCTCTGTTGAGTTTCTGTTTCAATAACCTGTCCATTGATAATTAATTTCTTGTGTTTTATTGGCTATAGTTACTCTTATTAGGTTGGAGTTTTCTTTCTAGTATCCTCTGTAGGACTGGATTAGTAGAGAGATATTGTTTAAATTTGGTTTTGTCATGGAATTTCATAGTTTCTCCATCTATGGTGATTGAGAGTTATGCTGGGTATAGCAGTCTGGGCTGACAACTGTGGTCTCTTATGGTCTGAAAGACATTTCTCCAGGATCTTCTGGCTTTGAAAGTCTCTGCTGAGTAGTCAAGTATAATTCTGATAAGTCTGCCTTCATACTTGGCCTTCTTATCTTATAGCTTTTAATATTATTTCTTTGTTTTGTTTATTTAGTGTATTGGTTTTCATTTGGTTGGAGGTTTTCCTTTCTGGCCCAACCTATTTGGTATTCTATATGCTTCTTGTATGTTTATGGTCATCTCTTTCTTTAGATTAGGGAAGTTTTCTTCTGATTTTGTTGAAGATATTTTCTGGCCCTTTGAATTGGCAATCTTCACCCTCTTCTATTCCTATTATTCTTCAATTTGGTCTTTTCATTGTGTCCCGATTTTTCTGGATGTTTTGGGTTAGGAACTCTTTACACTTGGCATTTTCTTTGACCAATGTATCAATATTTTCTATGGTATCTTCTATGCCTGAGATTCTCTCTTCCATCTCTTATATTATGTTGGTCATGCTTACATCTGTAGTTTCTGTTCTCTTTCCTAGGTTTTCCATCTCCAGGGTTGCCTCCATTAGTGTTTTCATTATTGTTTATATTTCCATTTTTAGGTCTTGCATCATTTTTTTTTTCATTTCCTTTACCTGCTTGATTGCATTTTCCTATATTTATATAAGGGATTTACTTGTTTTCTCTTTAAGGGCTTCTATCTGTTTGACTGTGTTTTTCTGTATTTCTTTAAGGGAATTATTTATATCCTCTTTCAAGGCCTCTATCATCTTCATGAGATAGGATTTAAGGTCAAAATCTTGTTTTTCAAGTGTTTTAGGGTATCCAGGGCTTTCTATAGTGGAAGAGTTGGGTTCTGATTTTGCCAAACTGCATTGGATTCTGTTGCTTATGTTCTTGCAGTTGCCTTCAGCCATCTGTTTGTCTCTGGTGTCAATTAGCCTGGGTGTCAGGAATTGAAGTAGGCTTCCTCAGAGGCAGGCAGTGTTGTGTAGGTTAGAGCAGATCTTCTGTGCCCACAGTTACAGAAGGCCTCCTGGGAGATCTGTGGGGTGGGGTTCAGTTGTGCCAAACTACCCACAGTATAGGTAGAGGTACAGAGGGACTGAAGATGGAGCTCTGACAGGGCAGGGCAGATCCCAAATAGTACTGCTGGTCTCTTTGGTGTCCCAGCTGGTGTCCAGTAGGGGCTGTGGAAGGGGTCTCAATTATGTCTCTGGTTAGAGTAGTTCTCCTGGGAGACAGGTAGGGCTACAGGAAGGGGGTTGGGCATGCTAATCTGCAGAGGGTACAGGTAGAGATGCAGACTGGTGGCCAGAAAGTTTAAATGCAGAATTCTATCAGACTTTCAAAGAGAAGTTAATGCCAATATTCCGGAAATTATTCTAAAAATAGAAACATAAGGAAAATTGCCAAATTCATTTTATGAGGTCACATATACCCTGATACCCAAACCACACAGATTCAACCAAAGAGAGAGAGAGAAAATTAAACACCAGTTTCCCTTATGAACATAGATACAAAAATACTTAATAAAATGCTCACAAACCAAATCCAAGAATACATCATGATCAAGTAGGCATCATCCAAGAGATACAGTGATGGTTCAATATAAGAAAATCAGTCAATGTAATCCACCATAGAAATATGATCATCTCATTACATGCTGGAAAAGTCTTTGACAAAATCAAACATCCCTTTGTGATAAAAACCTTGGACAGATTAGGACTATGGACTTGTGTAAACATAAGAAACACAATTTACAGCAAGCCTGTAGTCAACATCAAATTAAATGGAGAGAAAGAAAATCAAGAACAAGAAAAGGCTGCCCACTTTCTGTGTATCTATTCAATGTAGTACTTGAAGTTTGAGCTAGAACAATAAAACAACTAAAGGAGATTAAAGAAATGCTAATTGGAAAGGAAGAACTCATAGTATCACTATTTGCAGATGATATGATAGTATACATAAATATCACCAAAATTCCAACCAGGGAACACCCACAGCCAATAAACAACTTCAACAAAGTACCTGGTTATAAAATTAACTTAAATGAATCAGTAGCTGTGGGAATTCCCTCAACTGAAAAATGAAAAAAAAAATGGTATATTTATTCATTGGAGTATTATTCAGCTGTTAAAAACAATGAAACTGGGAAATGAAAATCAAAACAACCCTGAGATTTCACCTCACACCAGTCAGAATGGCTAAGATCAAAAACTCAGGTGATAGCAGATGTTGGAGAGGATGTGGAAAAAGAGGAACACTCCTCCACTGCTGGTGGGAATGCAAGATGATACAACCTCTCTGGAAATCAGTTTGTCGGACCCTCAGAAAAATGAACATAATACTACCTATGGACCCAGCTATTCCACTCCTGGGTATATACCCAGAAGATGCTCCAACATGTAATAAAGACACATGTTCCACTATGTTCATAGCAGCCATATTTATAATAGCCAGAAGTTGGAAACAACCCAGATGTCCCTCCACAGAGGAATGGATACAGAAAATGTGGTGCATTTACACAATGGAATACTACTCAGCTATTAAAAACAATGACTTCATGAAATTCATAGACAAATGGATGGATCTTGAAAATATCATCCTGAGTGAGGTAACGCAGTCACAAAAGAATCAACATGGTATGTACTCACTGTTAAGAGGTTATTAGCCCAAAAGTTTGAAATACCCAAGAGTCACTTCACAGCAATAGTAGTTCTGAGTGTGACGTCCCAAATGGAGGGCTTGGAGAAAGGACTGAAGGAGCTGAGGGAGTGTGCAGCCTCAGGGAGGTAGCAATGGTGGCAACTGATCTGACCCCCCCCCCCCGATACTTCTGGAGACTGATCCACCAACTGAAGAATACACATGGAGAGACCCATGGTGCTGGCCACAAATGCGGCAGAGGAGGGTCTTGTTACCCGTCAGGAGGAGGAGAGGCCCTTGGGCCTGAGGGTGTTAGATCCCCCAGTATAGGAGAATGCCAAAGAGGGAAGACGAGAGTGGGTGGGGGGTGGGAGGGTGGGTTGGAGAATATACCCATATTGGCAGGGGGAAGGCGGAGGGAATGGGGAGGTTCTAAAGGGGAGATCTGAAACATTTGAAATGTAAATAAAATATGAAAATAAAAAAAAACAATGAAAGTATGAAATTTGCTGGCAAAAGGATGGAATTAGAAAAAAAAAAATCATCCTGAGTGAAGTAAACCAGACCCAGAAAGACAAACATGATATGTACTCCTTTATAAGTGGATATTAGCTTTTGAATAAATGATAAACATGCTACAATACAGAGACCCATCAAGGCTAAGCAACAAGAGGGCTTTAGAGGGGACACATGGATCTCTGTGGGAAGTGTAAATAGAATAGATTTTTCAAGTGTATTAGAGGAAGATGAGGATGGGAACAGAAGAGATCAGGTGTTCTTGGGAGAGACAGTGTGAGAGAGTAAGAAAAGAGACAACTGGAATGGGGGGCATTTAAGAGCTTATATATAAACTAAATGCAGTGGAAACCTCCTGAGACCTATGAGGGTAACACTAACTAAAACTCCTACTAATGGGGGATACAGAGTGCTGAATTGGCCACCCTCTATTACTAGGCAAGGCTTTCAGCACAGGAGCTAGGACATCAATCCAGTCACAAAATTTTTGACTTAAAAATTGTCCTTCTTACAGGATATGCTGGAATAATGGTGGCTGAAAACTTGTGTCTGGTTCAAGTTGAGGCCCATGCCACTAGAGGAAGCCCATACCTGACACTGCTTGGATGTTCAGTTATCAGAGGCTGGAGAGCCAAGAGACCCAGGACTGAACCAAAGATGACTTTCAAAATAATCAGTGAAATAATTAATAATGATATTCTGTTGCACTCATAGATTGGTACCTGTTGCATGAAATATAGAAAAGGCACCATCCCACACTAACTGGCTACTCTCTTGCCCTGGCAGTCTCACTGCCTCCATGGCTAGCCCCATGCAGTGACCATCCATCTCACAGTTCTCTTGCTGAGAATTCTGCTCACATTCCCAGCCATCTATCCCCTGTGGTTAGCTATCACAAATCCCTGTAATCCGGTAAAATCAAAACTCTAGAGGCTTATAATTTATCAGTCAGATTTATATTGGTAAATTCTCACCCCACAAAAAGTCCACACAATGAACTCAGAGCCCATTGGTATTGATATAAACTACCCACCTAGATAAGACAAATTGTCCTGTAATTATCCATCCCTTATAAGATTTTCATAGCTACCTGTGGCTATTTAAACCCATGTGGAATCTGGACCATCTTTCTCTTCCCCCATATTCCTTCCTTCTTAGTCTCTCTGTGCTCTGTACTCGTCTCTAAAGTTCTCAGCCCACCTCCCTTTTCCACTGCCCAATCACAGGCTTTCGCCTTATCTTGTGCCTGCCTTCACATGCAATCCACATTTCCCCCTATTTGTAGAGTTAAAAGGCTCTTTCCTTTCAAATATAAATTGAGCACAACTATTACCATTTTGTAAATTATAAAGTATAAGATACACTTACAATCCAGTCCATCATCATTTTTGTCAATTAAATAGAACACTCTGTTATCTATCCTAACTTTATAAAAGGATTATAATTTCATATCTGTTACACCCTTTTTTTAGCTTGTATACTATATGAAAACTATCTTCTCAAATATTTCTCTCAATGTTAAATAGCCTGGGTTGACTATGAGACTATAACTAATCTTCAATCCCATCAGAAATCCGAGAACTACCAATATTATCTGAAAATATAGGAAGTCTAACACAGCTTCCAGAACTGAGACATGTAGAGACAGCTGCCTACCTATACAGCCCCTGTATGTCAGGAAGTTGTAGCATTAGTCTTCATCCTTCTGGCCCATGATCATCTAACAGACCTTGTAAAATAGGAATTATTAAGGACTAGCTTATTCTGTCTCAGCAGAACTAAGTTGTCCTAACCTGTAATTTGTGTCCTCCCAAGACCAGTAGAGGTCCGTAGAAGAAATAGGCAATTTCTGCCCAGTGGCTACCTAGCTACAATGTACAACCTCACCTGCTCAGCTGCATTTTTTAATCCACAAATGGAGAGCTGTTAGAAGCAGATATGTCTCAACAACAAATTAATAAATAACATTAAATGTCACATTCTATGAATTTCTGATGTTTTTGAAAACTATATATCTATGTGAAGTAATCTGGACTGCTGTCCATTAACTACTCTCAGCTGTTTCTGAATAAAATATCTTGCAAGTACCCTAGCAATTAACTCAGAGCCAAGAATTTGCTATCTGGCCCTTAACTTGTATTGCTTAATCACCTAAAAACAGTTTATAATGGCATTTATAGAAGTACTGGGTCCAAGCTTTATACTTTTAAAAGTTTTGTATCAATAGAAGAAATTTATATCAATGAAAACCTCGATTCTGCATCGAAATAAATTCTGTACTAAAGTAAGAAATTATGACTTCAACTTAGTAACTATTGTAAAGATTTCTACCAAATAAGATTATGGCTACACAATCAATTCTAGCTATTTACTTCCTGTTCCAATTATGACCATTTCTAAACTCCCCAGAAATAAAACTTAGAATAACTACCTCCAGCCCCAAAACTCAGGGAACTGGGACAATGACTCTTCATAACTACTTCCAGCTGAATATGGGTGTTGAGATATCTTTGAATGGAGGGTAAGGGAAGGGAAAATGGGGGAAGAGTTGGTTGGCCTTAAGAAGGCCACACCAAAGATTGTTGTCTCTGATGTCTGTGTCTTGACTGGATCCAGCTGAAAGTCCCTGAGATCAGGAGTTCAAGCAGGTTAGTTCAGCATGTCCAACAATGAGACTCACCAAAGCCATGTAGTTTGTAACATACAAATCTCAAAACAAAGCTTTAGTATCATCAAAATATCTGTATGCATTGTATTAGTCTATGTAGGGTATTCAGATTAGTTAGGATGAAATTCTGCTCCAATCATAAGTCTTCATTCATGCCATGTGAGGGATGTCACAAAGAATTTTTTTGTTTGATTCAACTGAATTTACATTCAGACAGTCTGTCTCTATCAAATCTGATCCACATAACTCTGGAAAATGTGTAGACACTAATCACCTTTTCTAAAATGCAAAGACAAAACCTTTTTCCCAAATCAGCATATCCTTCAGTCGGCAACAAGTAAAGCTTGTATCCTGTCTTCTCTTTCATAGGAATAATAAAACAACCAAAAAACTCATAATGCTCCTCAATTTGGTAATAAAAATGCAAAACAAATGAACTACTAAGCAAATTTTGTATTTGCCTATTTTAGGCCTGTTATAATTTGTCATGCCAGAAAATTAATCCAAAATCCCCATGGAGCCCACGAAAAAAGAATATGAGTTTCCTGCAGACTATATTATACCATCTATGTGTCATGCCTCTACCTGAAGCCATAGATTTCTATTTATTAATACCTTTTATAATATCTATCTCCTATGCTTTCTACCTGGAGCCACAGACTTCTATTTATTAATACCTTTTATAATATCTATCTATTACATTCTCTGCCTGGAGCCACAGACTTCTATTTTATTAATACCTGTTCGTTCATAGCAGGCAATTTTCACTGCTCTCTAGTTAGGAGTCAGTACATTTTCCCTGTTCTAGTTCTGAACCATGGATGAAATTCCTCACATGATTCAGAAAAAAACTGTATATAAATCTATCCTAAAATCAAATAATATCAATTTTATAAATTCACAATTCAATCAATAACTTCCCCAAGAAGTAGGCAGCTTCTATTCTCCAGCTTTCTGACTCAGAGCAGCCATATTGTCTCTTTTCATGGCAGGGGACCTCAGAGTCTGCGAGCTGAATTTGCCCCTTGTTTCTTTGTTTAAGGTTCCCATACTTGAGCCACCAGGTGACTCCTCCTGTCACTGAGAAACAACCTCTCCCCTCTGCTCCCAAGAAACTAAACTCTAACTCTCAGGCTAAGAATCTTACATTTCTATAGATTCATGCATGCCACGTTGGCCGTCATCTGTTGTGTGTAATATAAAGAAAACCTTGCTGGGGAAGGATGAGTTGTTTCCTTTGAATGTACTCCTTGATATGTTTTCCATGCTTTATTGAGCAACCTTATACTTGAGTGCATACTGAAAACGTTAAGTAGATTCAGTGGTTTTGAAAAACAGCATATGACGTTGTGAGAGAAAAGTGGTGGAAAGGCACTGGAGGAATTGGGGTAAGGAGAGAATAAGGATGGATTTGATAAAAATACATAATAGTCATGTATTAATTTCTCAAACAATAAGGCATTAGTTACTTTTCTGTTGCTGTGATGAAATACCATGATTAAAATACATTATAGAAAGAAGCATTTATTTTGATATATAGTTCAAGAAGGATAAGAGTCTGTCATGTTGGAGAGACATAGGATCAAGCAGGAGGCATGGTGGCAGGAATAGGAGCCTATTTCAGGAAATTTCTCCTTTAAATAATCAAAAATAATTTTTTAAATTTATTTTTATTTATTTACATTCCACCCTCTGGGGTCCACCCTCCCACAGGTCTTCATCCCATTCTCCCTCCACTTTGCCTCCTAGAAGATGCTCTCCTTCCCCCCCCCCCAAAACCCCATCAGGCCTCTCCTTTCCTTAAGGCCTCAAGTCTCTCTGGGATTAAGAGCTACCCAAGGACCCAGCTATACCACTCCTGGGCATACACCCAGAAGATGCTCCAACATGTAATAAGGACACATGCTCCACTATGTTCATAGCAGCCATGTTTATAATAGCCAGAAACTGTAAACAACCCAGATGTCCCTCAACAGAGGAATAGATACAGAAAATGTAGTCCATTTACAAAATGGAATACTACTCAGCTATTAAAAACAATGACATCATGAAATTCGCAGGCAAATGGATGGAACTTAAAAATATCATCCTGAGTGAGATAACTTAGTCACAAAAGAACACACATGGTATGCACTCACTGATAATTGGTTATTAGCCAAAAAGCACGAAATGCCCAAGATTTAATTCACAGACCATATGAAGCCCAAGAAGAAGGAAGACCAAAGTGTGGATGATCCACTGCTTCTTAGAAGGGGGAACAAAATGCTCATAGGAGGAAATATGGAGACAAAGTGTGGAACAGAGACTGAAGGAAAGGCCATCCAGAGACTGCCCCACCTGGGGACCCATCCCATGTACAGTCACCAACCCAACACTATTGTGAGTGCGGGAAGTGTTTGCTGACAGAAGTCTGATATGGATGTCTCCTAAGAGGCTTTGTCAGAGCCTGACAAATACAGAGGTGGATGCTCACAGCCAACCATTGGACTGATCGCGAAGTCCCTGATGGAGGAGTCAGAGAAGGGACTGAAGGAGCTGAGGGGCTTTGCAGCTTCATTGGGGGAGCAATAGTGTCAACCAGCCAGAGCTCCTGGGGACTGGACCACCAACCAAAGAATACACATGGAGGGACCCAGGGCTTTAGCTGCATATGTGGCAGAGGATGGCCTTGTTGGACATCAGTGAAAGGAGTGGCCCTTGGGCCTGAAGGTGTTCGATGCTCCAGTGTAGGGGAATGCCAGGGCAGAAAGGTGGGAGTGGGTGGGGGTTTGGGGGAGCACCCTCATAGAGGCAGAAAGAGGGGATGGGATATGTAGTTTCTGAAGGAAGACCTCTGCTATATATATGTAAAGGGAATCAGAATGGCCTATATATGTTCCTGGTTGGTGACTCTATCTCTGGGAGCTCCCTTGGGTCTGGGTACATTGAGACTGCTGGTAAAAGAAAATACTTTGAGATGAATGAAAGTTAATGTAAAACTTCATTATTGGGATTCATCAAAAGCTATATTGAGAGCAGTTTATAAGATTAAGTACTACTTCAGTAAGAAAGAGCTCAATCTTATGAGAACAACTAAACTCAATGTCAATGAAACAAAGTTTATAACAGAAACAAGCAAAATGGAATACAAACTATAAAAATCAATAAAAGCAATAATTAAAATGCAAACGTTTTTGGCAAACCTTTCCTTGTACTAACTACTAAAAGAATCATAAAATTAGAAAATATGAGAATATATTTTAACTCTTATCAGCCAAAATATAAAAATTACATAGAACATGATGATAATTACATGATATCACCATTCATGCTGAGTCTACAATGTGAGTAATAATTTGCATACAAATTTATATATCAAATAAACTCTTCAGGAATAAGAAGTATACATTTTATAAAACATCTGTATCCCCCCAAACATCTAGAATACTACTAAAAACATTCTATGTATTCAGTGAATATTAAATGACATGTGGCCTGAAAATAACTACTGATATTAAGTATAATATTTCTCTCATAATGATTAAATGCAATGAATTATAATTATCCCATAGCTACCATACATTAAGAAATATTTACTACATTTTTCCCTTTTTCCAAGAGAGAGGTTCTCTGTGTAGCCCTACCTATCTTTAGACTTACTCTATAAACAAGGCTGGCCTCGAACTCAGAGATCTAACTGCCTCTGACTCCTCAGTATTAGAATTAAATGACTGTGCCACCAAGCCTGGCTCATTTACTAATTTCTGTGTACCTAGTTAACCAATGGGGGGAAAATATTGATGGCCCATACTTTCTACACTTGAGGACTTCCATTCTAATAGTAAAAATGAATGTAAATAATTTGCTGAGTGAAGAGATGAGGAGGTTATGAAAGAAATGATATCTAAGCTGATTTATAAAGGAAGTACATATTTTTTAATGAGAAAATACAGAATGATTGAAAATATACTTATTCAGCCTAAGTTTCCTGGGGCTGTACTTTTCACTAAATGAGAGCTGAGTGGTATATAAAAATTATTTGCTGATTTCATGATTTCAAAATATGGAAAGTAGAAGCATTATATGTTCATAAGTATAAAAAGTTATTTCATAGCCTATAAGATGTTTTATGAAGTAAAGGCATTTGCCACCAAGCTGATCACTTGAGTTTGATCTCTGAAACCAGATGGTGGAAAAGAGAAACTGTCGACTGGCTTTCACCAACCTTTGCCCATGAGGTGTGTGTGTGTGTGTGTGTGTGTGAACTCTAAATTGGTAAATAAAGGTTAAAAATGAGATTTCAAGAGGGACTGCTCAATCCAAAGAAGAAATGAAATCTTGAAAGTGAGATTGTCACTGAAAAATAAATTTATGGATAAATAGAGGATTGCAACAATTCTGATTACATGTGACATTAATGTTGATTCTACCTGCTTATTTAGAGATGAGTAATCTCTTCTTGTATCCCACGCAATACATGAATGTCATATCCTGGGCACAAAGGTGGGATTGGCATAGGATCATTATAGTAAAATAAGTGATGAAAATTGATTCTCTTCAAATCAAAGAAGGAAATGTGACAACTCCTTAAATTGGATAACTCATAATACCTTTTATTCTGTGACACTAAGTATTGTTGATTATCTATAATAATATAAGAGATTGGCATAAAACACATCAAATGTGAAATAAGTACAGTACTTGTTGATTTTCCTGGACAAAATACCACATTAGTTTCTGAAATTTTAACACAGAATATAAGAAATTATTTTCAGGCTTGAGGTCAAAATATAATTGGTAGACAAGGTACCTAGTTATAAGGAATTACCAGTAACAATATTGAAAACATAAGAGGACTGACTCTTACCAAAGAACTGTAATTCTTTCATGACTACTTAAAGAGGCATGTTTCCTTCATCTTCAATTACTTGATGATTTTTCAGAGAAATGCAAACAAAACACTAAAATGTGTAACTGTAGAAATAAACAAATGTAATAATAAACAATCTTTTGTCCCCCCACCTCTCTGCCTAACTTCATAAGAATTGTGCAGCCTGAGCCATACCAGTTAGAGTCCTTTCCTCCTCCCATCTTCCCTGCTCACTGCATCCTCTGGGGCATGCCAACCTGGCCTAAGCTGCCTGCTATACCCTCTGGATCCTCATTTCCCCACCTCCACCTTTCCACCCTTCTTCATCAGACCTGAGGATCCTGAAACATACAGGTAAGCTTTCTTACCCCACCCATCTTCCTGCTCACTCAGTGCTCTGGGACAAACCAAGCTGCCCTGAGCAATCTGATATATCTGTTCTTCATGTATTCGACCCACCCTTCTGACTACCTTCATAAGACCTGCGGATCCTGAACCAGAGATGTTAGCATCCTTTCCATCACCCATTTTCCCTTATTACTGAGTTCTCTGTGGCAAGCCAAACAGCACTGAGCAGCCTACTAGCCCAGGTGGATCTCCGTTCTCCCACCATCTCTCTACCCACCTGCACTAAAACTGCATGCAGATCCTGAACTAAAAATACTTATGGATCCTGTACAAAACAGGCCTGCAGATACAGAGCCATACAGCCCAAGAATACCCAGACGCCTGCCACACCAGTACCATTAAGATTAACCCCTGTCCCAATACCTACTACAGCAGCAACATCTAAGGACCAAATCCATCCAGCTAAAAGCCCACAAAAGAACACAACCAAGGAAAGACAGGGCAATATGACCCTTTCAGAGCACTGCTATCCTATAGCAGCAAGCCTTGGACATCCTAATACAACTAAAGAAAAGAAAATGATGTTAAATCCAATCTTATAAAGATGATAGAGAAATTTAAAGAGCACATGAAGAAATTCCTTAAAGAATTACAGAAAAATACAAGCAAACATGTAGAGGTCTTTAAAGAGGAAACAAATCCCTTTAAGATGTACAGGAAAATACAATTAAGCAGGTTAAGGAAATAAATAAAACTGTGCAAGACATTAAAGTATAAAAAGAAACAATAAAAAAAAAAGAAACCCACAAACTGAGGGAATCCTGGAGATGGAAACCCTAGGAAAGAGAATGGGAAAATCAGACACAAGCATCACCAACAGAATACAGGAGATGGAAGAGAGAATCAGGCTTAGAAGATACTATAGAAGAAATTGATGCAACAGTCAAAGAAGGCCCCAAGGCCTAACACTATTACTGAGGCTATGCTCAAAAAAGGGGCCTATCATGACTGCTCTCCGAAATACCAAACAAGCAGCTGAAAGAGTCAGACGCAGATATTTACACCCAACCAATGGACAGAAGCTGCTGACCCCTGTGGATGAATTAGGGAAAAGCTGGAAGAAATTGAGGAGTAGGGCAACCCCGTAGGAGGACCAGCAGTCTCAATTAACCTGGACTCCAAGATCTCTCAGACACTGGATCACCAACAAGGCAGCATATACCAGCTGATATGAGGCCCCCAACACATATACAGCAGAGGACTGCAGAGTCTGGGTTGAGTCAGAGAAGACACACTTAACCCTCAAGAGACCAGAGGCCCCAGGGAGTGGGGAGGTCTGCTGGGGTAGGGGGTGGGGGGTGAGGAGGTATGGGATATGGAACAGTCACAGGGTGGACCAGGAGGGGGATAAAATCTGGAGTGTTAAATAAAAGATTAAGTAAAATTAAAATATATATATATATATATATATATATATATATATATATATATATATA